>JAUCBJ010005409.1:0-43224 GCA_032718475.1 Nemertoderma westbladi
TATTCCTAAATACAAGATACCTGACAGGTTTCTAAAGGAGAAGATCAGCTACCAGGAACATGATGAAACCAACAAACAGATGCTGAGACTTCTACAATGCTATGAGGATCCTGATAAGTATTTCCTGTTGTTAAGAAATCCGCAGATGCGCTTAAGGGATCGCTTCTCTAGTACCATGATAGATGGGTTAATACGTGTTGGAGGTAGGCTAACCAACGCCCCATTATCCTTTGACACTAAGTTTCCCATCCTCATTAGAAATCTTGAGATACAAATCAAGATGATTGTGGATGTTCATAGCAAACTGTTTCATGCTGGTAGAGAACGAGTTCTGAGCGAAATTCGAACTCGCTACTATTTTTATAAACCCCGTAGGGCTCTGAACCAAGTTCTTAGGAACTGCATACCCTGTAAGAAAGCATTCAGTAGGCCTTTAACACAGCGAGAGGCAGAATTACCTAGGGAAAGAGTAAGCTTCTATGAACCACCCTTTACTAATACCGGTGTGGATTTATTTGGCCCTATTGAAGTATATCGTGCCCGGACTATAGTCAAGAGATGGTGTGTCATCTTCGTTTGTATGACTTGTAGAGCTATCCATCTCGATATGGTAAACGATCTATCCACCAACAGCTTCGTGTTGAGTTTACGACGACAGATCGCCCGCTTCGGAACCAGTAACACGATGAGATCGGATAAGGGAACGAACTTCATTGGCGCCAACAACGAAATTCAAGCTTACGTAAAGGACTGGAACAAAAGACAGGTGGACGATCAGCTAAGGATAACAGCGTCTAGCTGGACCTTCAACGCCGCCGACGCCCCTTGGTGGGGAGGAAGTTGGGAGAGATTGATCAGGAGCGTGAAGACTGCGTTCCACTTTATTGTGCCTTGTCGCGCTTATCTCACCGACGAACTATTGCGGACGTTAATGGAGGAAATCGCCGCCTATCTCAACGAAAGACCGCTTATGCCAGTCTCTTCAAATCCTGATTCCCTGGAAGCGCTAACACCCGCGCACTTCCTACTGAAGAAACCCGTAGCCATGCTCCCGCAATCGGAGATCACAGACGGAGACGAGTACTGCCGTCGAACCTGGCAACTTATGCAGTTGCTATCCCGTCGTTTCGCTGACCATTTCGAGAAACATTACCTGCCCACTCTACAACTTCGAACTAAGTGGTTTGCGCAGCAAGAAAACGTCAGCGCTGGAGACATGGTGCTTATTGTGGACCCCGATCTCCCACGTAAGCGATGGCAAACAGGACGTATCATCGAGACTTATATCTCGAGCGATGGTTTGGTGCGATCAGTAGAGCTCGTCGTCATGCGGCGGAACTTTAAGAAACCAGGGATAGTCTTTGAGACTCAACAGCTCAATCGCCCAGTGGGACGTTTATGTTTACTGGAAAGAGACAGAGAGCTCTCCGGAAACTATGGAAGGCAAGAAACTCTTCCCACGACCACTTCCCTAATCCAACCGACATCTAGGGACTCCCCAACTTAATATCGTTCGGAGTGGGCGTGTGACTCTATTATTTTATATTATTTTATCATCTTTATATTTATGTATGGATTACTATGTAATTTTATTATAATCATTTTATTTAATTTAGTAGAATATTATTTAGCGATTATTTTGTAGAATAGTGCAATATATTCGTGTTTATTACATACATACTTACTTATATTATATTTAGTGCGACGGCGAAGAAATAATTATTTTTTCTCTTTCCTTACTGTCCGTATTATATTATAAATACGCAACTACAGTAAGATGAAATGTCTGTACTTATTAAAGTACAATAAAGCCACTACTATATTTAGTATTATTGGTAGGCAGAGTATTAGGAATGCAAAGTTCAGATCCTCGTGTCTCGGCTAAACCAAGCTCTGGGTAGACCTTGGAAACGACTTGCCTCTTCACACTGACATTGCTTCGTGCGATATTGCTCTCATACCATATATTAAATAATACATATAGTAGCGTGATGTCCCTTTAACAGTAGCGTATAACGCAAAATAAATCTGTTAAACCCTTTGACCATCTGTAATTCTAGTCGATTAAGATATTGTGGCACCCACCGATATACTTGAAAGACAAATTCTAGAATCAGTGGTTAACGTCCCCAGACAAGTTCTGGAATAAATCGGTGCCCATCTCAAATATTAATTAGTTAATATTTACAAATCAAATAAGTCAAAATCTGTAAAATCCAGATCCTTCAACAATTCTAGTCAATTAAGATATCGTAGCATTTACCGATATTCTTAAAGAGACAATTTCTTAGAATTAAGGATCTTGTGTCCCTAGACATGTTCTAGAATCAAAATATGTCCATTTAATTGTCAAATAATAAAATTTCAGGGAATAAATTTAAATTCATGCCTTTTAATGAATTTAATAAATTGCCATTTTACGCAATTTATAAAGTTCCCAAAATTCCATTAATTAATAGATCAAGGGAGCGGAGATTTATATTATTATGCGTATGCGTGTACGAAAGTCTCCCAAACATAGTTAATAGCCGATAAAATTCTTAAAGTCATGTATAAACAGGACATTGACTATTAAAGAATTCCTATTAAATAACATCCCAGATCTGTATGCATTGGAATTACTCTAATTCTACCGCTAGCTTTGCATAATGTCACCATAGCAACAACCACGCTAGAATTAGAATTGAGTTAAACGAACAATAGAAAGCTTGTCCCATTGAATAGCATAGGGAATAAATAGTGCACTGATAGTATCCAAGGATACATAATAATACAGTGACATTCTGGAAGGCATTGACTAACGGACAAGTGACCCGAGTGTGTGTAATTTGTGACAAGTTGTGTGTGTGGTATTTGTGAGTTTATAGGTGAATGTTACTGCTAAGGTGTGTTTACAGTAGCTAGTCGCAATCGTAAAAGTAACCTAACTCTCCAAGGAAACCTGAAGTACATCTAAGCCTTTGGGACGGACAGTTGAGTGACTTGTGCTGGTTGTCGTTGTCGTTGTGCGGCTACGTCGTTGGCGAAAGTACAGCGGCGACGACACATCGGCGCTGAGGATCTCGTACTGTCCGGGGTTGATTGGGGTAGGCAGCGACGCCCGCTCGCCTAAATATAAACTCATTATAATATGGATAAACTCATATATAGCAGATATGATGGAGTTGATAGAAGATGGTCTTGGTATCGGGGAGCGATATACTCTACTTTTACAAGCGTTTGTTGATAGCTTAATACGCGGCGACGTTAGTCCAACTGCTGCGGAGGACGATGGTCGTTATATCGAACCGCCAATGTCCCAAGAGCAGCTCGCGCGAGTTGGACTATAGAAGATTCGCTGCTCGATATACGCGGCGTAATGGTATGTATATGGGCTTCTTAACTACTGGTCATCCTATCGATTTACACAATACGGACTATGTCGACTATATATTCTGCCCAGCGGAGTCGGAACCATAAACGGAAATTCGAATGCGAAAATTCTATTCGAAATCGACTCGAAAGAAAAGACACTTAAGAAACAAATGGACGCGGTAACTCCAACGTATATTTGGAATTCTTGATAGAAGCATTGTAACAACAAATAAATATCACCCGCGTTTACCCTACCAGACGTGCGTCTTTGGTATTATTACGATAAATGCCCTAGACCCAACTAATAAACGGAAAGACATAAACATCCACGTAAACCGAAACTTGTTGACGTATCACCTATGCTCACTCGGCTCGAACGATCCTGGAGTAAACCTACGATCAGAGTCCCGGAATACTCGGTCAAACCTCCTCATTCCTTAGTTGGACCTCAGACCTGCGATCTTGGTGGTGTCGCGGATCCTCGCGGACTGTATTCACTGTTCAAAGATCTAGTGCTACCCTAACAATTAATCGGTAACACTCCGACAGTGATTTCTAGCTAGCCGCCCATCTTACCTAGACGGATTGTGACGCGGACACCTAATATCACTATCCAACCGTATGGTCGTCCACGTTTAACGCGATACAACCCCTCATCAAGGTGAAGGAGAGCGTTGTACGAAACGAGTTAAACGCTATTTTATAAAGATCAAAAAGGAAACCTGCGTTTGTTCAGATAAACGTAAGTTATAACAGTGAGTCCAATCGATAAACGAATTGGCCTTATCTCAATTCGATTGGGAAATCCAGAATCTCTAAGAAGTTATCGAACTTGGACGATCCTATTCTCTGCGAGAGTTTTTGGATGAACGTATCCAGCTACGAGCGGAGGAAAATCAGCTCGAGGAGAAGCATATCGAAACGGCAGATGACTCGACCACAATCCTACACCTTCTGATGCAATCATATTGCACCCTTCACCCAGGAGTTATGGCCCTCCTAGTAAAGTGGCTCCCCCCAAAGAGAAAAAGACTCTTGCTAGCCTCAAAAAACTGCGTAAACGCCGTCTGCGTAAGAAAGACTAACTGTTTAGAGTATCTTTATGTTTTAGAAACTGTGATTTTTATATTTTATAGACTGAAAATCCCATTTTCTGGGAGCGGTGTAAAAGCCTTTGCTGAATTGCCCCGTTATTTTTATTATCTTTTACATTAAAATACTCTGTAGTTGATTTAATAAGTGTAAGAGACCGTATTATTGCTGTATCGGTGTTTTTAGAGGATCTAAGACCTATTTCCTCCGTATGTGTACTGTGAAAGGCATATTTTATGATTCTATGGCAATTCGTGACGCAAAGGGGTGATAGCTACTCTTGAACAGTAGTTACTATGACTACGGTTAACAGCTGACATTCATACGTGTTGATTTCCTTTGTTCTACGGCGTCTCTCAGTTCAGTCAGCCAATTAGAGCGTTTTTGTGGCTCCTTGTACAGAAAATTTCCGAGAAATGACGCAATGCCTATGTGCAGTGTTTACATTCAGTCCTGAGCCAAAGAAAGAACGGCTTGGAAGTATTTTGTGCTTTACTGTTTTTTAGTCTTACACTAGTAGGTTTAATTAAAAAGGGCATATATCCTTTAACTACCTGACTCATGGAATCACTGCTGACTGATCATACATGCTGACTGCTGAAACATTGCAAACTCGTAACAATCAGTGTTTTCATTGTTGTTTTATACTGCTATTTACTGTCAGTTCTTCATAACATGGTTGATGAATAATTATATTTGGAATAACGATAAATAACCCCGAAACCCAATATTCTTGATATACCAAAGGTAAGAGAGAAGGGTTACAGATAAACGATTGTGACTTATGTTAAAGTGGTTTGAAGTGAATCTAATGTTATTTGATAGACCCTACATGAGTCAGTCTGTGTTCCTTTTATATGTGACTAAAATCAGTGAAGATTGGCAGATTAGTGTGCAGTATTGTGCAGCATTGTGTATGACTGAGTCTGTTAAAGAAGCAATTCCTAAAGAATGCGCCATATATGTGAATTATAATTAAGCCATATCGTTGTGAGTAGTTTAAGTCATAACTCTGTTTATATAGATAAAGCGCCACGTCCTAAAGGAACTGTTAATATTACCGAAGGTGAATAATATTGTCAGAGATTATATAATACTGTCAGTCGAATAATACATTAGGCTTACATAGCAATAAAATTAAACCGTCGAACCCAATCTCCCGGGAATATCCAGCGGGTGAATGGTCGCGCACGGATTGGTTTCGACTAGTGTAGTGAATCTAATACTTGTCATAGACTAAAAACTGATTTAATATCTAGAAGACATCTTAATTTGGTGGGTTAAACTGCCAAAGGTCTGAAAGCGCGAACATGGATTATAAAATGACCTGGAAGGCACATATTGAATTTGTATTAAATAAAATATCGAAATCATCCGGGATATTTTATAAACTGCGTTACATCTTTCCTATAAGAACGTTACAGTCCCTTTATTACGTTCTGATACATCCATATATTCAGTATTGCCTTCTAGTATGGGGGGGGGGGGGTGCAAAAAAGACACATATTCAAAAAAAATAGAATGAAAGTAAATAAAGTATTACGATGTATCACGTTTTCAGAAAGGCACTCATTTCCCATTTATAAAGAGCTGAAAATTTTACCTACTGTATCCAACACAGTATTATTATTTGATGTATGTGTGACCGTATCATATCATTTCCTAATTTCACCTTCAAAGGGCGTCCACCACTCTACTCGCTTTGCGAATTGGTGGCGTCCTGCGATATCACACCACTACAACATCTTAAATTTAAAATTGTTTGTGCTTGTATAATCTAGTAAAATCGCGAATAAATAAAAATAAAAGTAAAAAATAAAGTTCTGTCTGTAATACACCATGTCCTGGAATATAGTGCCGTTATTCAGGTACATGCCACCCCCCCCCCCCCCCCCCCCCCAAATTTGTCTACAAATCGTAATTTGACATTGCATGAAATCACCTCCTTCCTGGGTGAGCCAGAATTTTTATTTTTGCTTTCATTCCTTAGCTACGTGCGTTTGAAAAAAGTGCGGTATGCGATATTACACCAGTTACACCGCAGTTATTCTTCAATCTTATAGTGATTTATAGGTACAGATAGAAAAGCTGGCCATGCAAGGATTCCAAATATGTATCACAATCTGAATTTAGTCGTAGAATAGCTGAGATATGGGCGTTTAAAGCTTGTATGGTTTAGCACCTGCGCGAGGCTATTTTATTATATTTTAATAAATACACCATATTCTAGAACATTTTGTTTATCCCATACGTAGCTGGGCAACAATGCATTCCAGAATATAGTTTATTTGTTAAATAGAAGAAAATAGCCTCGTACAGGCGCAAAACCATGCAACTTTAGAATGCCAAATCTCAGCTATTTTACGACGAAATTCAGATTCTGATACATATTTGGAATCCTTTCCAGCATTCTGGAAAGGAATTCTTTTGACGGCCAGCTTTCCGTCAATATCAACAAATCACTATAAGGTTGGAAAATAACTGCGGTGTAACTGGCGCAATACCGACGGAGACACCTTTTTCAAATTCTTGTAGCTAAAGAATGAAAGCAAAAATAAAGATTCTGGCACACCCAGGAAGGAGGAGGGATGTGAAACTATCTCTGTTCCAAGTTTCATGCAATCTCATTACGATTTGTAGAAAAATTGGGGGGGGGGGGGGGGGGGGGGGCAGGTACCTGAATAACGACACTATATTCCAGGACATGGAGTATTTGTTGTGTAAACTGATTAAAATGAATTTTAAATGAGTTGTAATTGCTATTGTTTGCTTAATTTCACTAATAAGATTCTCCCACAAATTAACCACTAACTAACTTAATTAATTGATGTATAAACCAAGAAATTCTGATTCCGATTCATATTCTGATACATCCCATACTGCCCCAAATGATCCAATTAATAAAAAAGATTTCGCTTATGCGAATCGTAAAGATGTCGATCACAACATTGAAGATATCGAACAACAGGATGAAGATCAGCAAAATCTAGATGGAGAATTTGATGAATATGAAACTAATAAACACATTCGATTTTTGTGGGTGGTGATAGTAATATTGTCATTGGGAGTTGTAGGACTGGCAGTTGCTGACATTGTTCTGTTAGTAAACCGACTTAACCCGACACAAAAGCCATGCGATTGTTCTCATAACCATAGTCAAATAGATACTTCCGAATCCCACTACATTGATATAAATGAAACCTTTTGCCTTAAGTCATATAACGAAAAGGTTAAGTGCCATTCAGACGAAGATGGAAAATGGATCGTCATTCAATACAGACCTAACATATCATCGACATCAGGCAAAGACTCAGAGAATTTTGATGTAGGTTGGAGTGAATACGTTTCCGGCTTCGGAACGGCCGAGAACGGCTACTGGTTAGGGCTGGAAACCATCTTCCAGTTAAACAAGTCTGGGAAGGCCAAACTGAAATGTGATTTATGGTTTTTTCCGGATCGAAGCTTCAAATACGCTACGTATTCTCAATTCATAGTAAAGGGAAAAAGTGACGACTACTCCTTAAGTATTGGTGACTACAGCGGTAATGCGTCTGATGCTTTGTTTAAACCGCAAGACATTCAAAACAGTATCGACCGAATGAAATTCCAAACAAAGGATCGTTCAGATGGTGCTCCGTGTCAATTTGGAGGTGGCTGGTGGTTCAACAAAGATTGTAAAACATGTGCCCCTCTCAACGGGGAAGTAGATAGCACCGAGCAAGTAGGAAACAAGTACACTTTATATCCTCAATGGTGCGACAAAAATGATGGCAAGAGGTATCGTTTAGAACAGACAATGTTAAAGATCCAGATTGATTGACATTGAATGTCCAAATATGTCCAATGTCCAATATGTTCAATATTGAGATTGAATTAAATGAAATCTCCAGTTTCTTGTATGTAATGAAATCCGTAACATCTTTATTGACCGAATGTGCCTGATTGCCATGCAGCCGTGTATCATTTATTCGTGTTGCTTGATATGATGCTCATAATTTGTTTGTTGTAATTAATTAGTTATGCATACATTTCTTGGTGTAGTATGTTGAATGCATTCATATTTTTAAGTATATATTAATTTATTTACCAGTGCAAATTTTTTCTACGTAGGGTCTACCCATGTACTACGATGGCATTGCAAATGTATCTGACTGCAAGTACTATGGTATAGATTAATAGAGTTTTAGTGTATTGAGATGCATCTTATTTTTTTTAACAAATAAGTTTATATTTAAATAGAAGAACGGAGCTATAACTTTTACAAACTGACTCAAACAAAATCTGAAAATGACTTACGGTAGTCATTGTCATAGTAATGACTTACCAGTAGTGGAGCTCGGGATTAACAGGTAACAACCAAAAGAGGAGTTTCCTCTGGTGTTCCTGTTTCATATTTATGACTTTATTTACTTTACTATACCGATCGCATACGGGGTTGGGAGGTCCACGATCTAAATAATCTGCCCCGGCTTGTCAATCAATAATAGATTTGTTGGGCGAAACTCTGTCGGAGTCAGCCCGGAGGAGTCGAATCAGCAACAATTTATAATAATTTCCCTCCGACGTAGACTGACAAGCCCTCAGCCGAGATTAGCGACCTGCTCGATGCAGTACAAAGTATGCCTTCGCTAACGTAAAAACGAAAACAGCGGCAGACCAGCACGAACTGACACTATTCCGCCCAGCACGAACTGACACTACTCCACCCAACACGAACTGACACTACTCCACCCAGCACGTACTGACACTACTCCACCCATCACGAACTGACACTACTCCAACCAGCACGAACTGACTCTATTCCGCCCAGCACGAACTGACACTACTCCACCCAACAGGAACTGACACTACTCCACCCAGCACGAACTGACACTACTCCACCCAACACAAACTGACACTATTCCGCCCATCACGAACTGACACTACTCCACCCATCACAAACTGACACTACTCCACCCATCACGAACTGACACTACTCCACCCATCACGAACTGACACTACTCCACCCATCACGAACTGACACTACTCCACCCATCACGAACTGACACTACTCCACCCATCACGAACTGACACTACTCAACCCAATACGAACTGACACTACTCCACCCAACACGAACAGAAACTACACCACACATCACGAACAGACACTACTCCACCCAACACGAACTGACACTACTCCACCCATCACGAACTGACACTACTCCACCCATCACGAACTGACACTACTCCACCCATCACGAACTGACACTACTCCACCCATCACGAACTGACACTACTCCACCCAACACGAACTGACACTATTCC
Source organism: Nemertoderma westbladi (assembly GCA_032718475.1). Taxonomy (NCBI): domain Eukaryota; kingdom Metazoa; phylum Xenacoelomorpha; order Nemertodermatida; family Nemertodermatidae; genus Nemertoderma; species Nemertoderma westbladi. The sequence goes on from JAUCBJ010005409.1 coordinate 9,751, forward strand.
GCCCAGCACGAACTGACACTACTCCACCCATCACGAACTGACACTACTCCACCCATCACGAACTGACACTACTCCACCCAACACGAACTGACACTACTCCACCCATCACGAACTGACACTACTCCACCCATCACGAACTGACACTACTCCACCCAACACGAACTGACACTATTCCGCCCAGCACGAACTGACACTACTCCACCCATCACGAACTGACACTACTCCACCCATCACGAACTGACACTACTCCACCCAGCACGAACTGACACTACTCCACCCAACACGAACTGACACTACTCCACCCATCACGAACTGACACTACTCCACCCATCACGAACTGACATTACTCCACCCATCACGAACTGACACTACTCCACCCATCACGAACTGACACTACTCTACCCAATACGAACTGACACTACTCCACCCAACACGAACTGACACTACTCCACCCATCACGAACAGACACTACTCCACCCAACACGAACTGACACTACTCCACCCATCACGAACTGACACTACTCCACCCATCACGAACTGACACTACTCCACCCAGCACGTACTGACACTACTCCACCCAACACGAACTGACACTACTCCACCCAACACGGACTGACACTACTCCACCCAGCACGAACTGACACTACTCCACCTAACTCGAACTGACACTACTCCACCCAATACGAACTGACACTACTCCACCCAATACGAACTGACACTACTCCACCCAACACAAACTGACACTACTCCACCCAACACGAAATGACACTATTCCGCCCAGCACGAACTGACACTACTCCACCCAACACGAACTGACACTACTCCACCCATCACGAACTGACACTACTCCACCCATCACGAACTGACACTACTCCACCCAGCACGTACTGACACTACTCCACCCAACACGAACTGACACTACTCCACTCAACACGGACTGACACTACTCCACCCAGCACGAACTGACACTACTCCACCTAACTCGAACTGACACTACTCCACCCAATACGAACTGACACTACTCCACCCAACACGAACTGACACTACTCCACCCAGCACGAACTGACACTACTCCACCTAACTCGAACTGACACTACTCCACCCAATACGAACTGACACTACTCCACCCAACACGAAATGACACTATTCCGCCCAGCACGAACTGACACTACTCCACCCAACACGAACTGACACTACTCCACCCATCACGAACTGACACTACTCCACCCATCACGAACTGACACTACTCCACCCAGCACGAACTGACACTACTCCACCTAACTCGAACTGACACTACTCCACCCAATACGAACTGACACTACTCCACCCAACACGAAATGACACTATTCCGCCCAGCACGAACTGACACTACTCCACCCAACACGAACTGACACTACTCCACCCATCACGAACTGACACTACTCCACCCATCACGAACTGACACTACTCCACCCAGCACGTACTGACACTACTCCACCCAACACGAACTGACACTACTCCACCCAACACGGACTGACACTGCTCCACCCAGCACGAACTGACACTACTCCACCTAACTCGAACTGACACTACTCCACCCAATACGAACTGACACTACTCCACCCAACACGAACTGACACTACTCCACCCAATACGAACTGACACTACTCCACCCAACACGAACTGACACTACTCCACCCAATACGAACTGACACTACTCCACCCAATACGAACTGACACTACTCCACCCAACACGAACTGACACTACTCCACCCAATACGAACTGACACTACTCCACCCAACACGAACTGACACTACTCCACCCAATACGAACTGACACTACTCCACCCAATACGAACTGACACTACTCCACCCAACACGAACTGACACTACTCCACCCAACACGAAATGACACTATTCCGCCCAGCACGAACTGACACTACTCCACCCAACACGAACTGGCACTACTCCACCCAATACGAACTGACACTACTCAACCCAGCACGAACTGACACTACTCCACCCAACACGAACTAACACTATTCCGCCCAATTCGAACTGACACTACTCCACCCAACACGAACAGACACTACTCCACCCAATACGAACTGACACTACTCCACCCAGTACGAACTGACACTACTCCACCCAATACGAACTGACACTACTCCACCCAGCACGAACTGACACTACTCCACCCAATACGAACTGACACTACTCCACCCAACACGAACTGACACTACTCCACCCAACACAAACTGACACTACTCCACCCAGCACGAACTGATACTATTCCGCCCAGCACGAACTGACACTATTCCGCCCAGGACGAATTGACACTACTCCACCCAACACGAACTGACACTACTCCACCCAGCACGTACTGACACTACTCCACCCATCACGAACTGACACTACTCCAACCAGCACGAACTGACACTACTCCACCCAATACGAACTGACACTACTCCACCCAACACGAACTGACACTACTCCACCCAACACAAACTGACACTACTCCACCCAGCACGAACTGTCACTATTCCGCCCAGCACGAACTGACACTATTCCGCCCAACACGAACAGACACTACTCCACCCAACACGAACTGACACTACTACACCCAGCAGGAACTGACACTACTCCACCCAGAAGGAACTGACGCTACTCCACCCAGCACGTACTGACACTACTCCATCCATCACGAACTGACACTACTCCAACCAGCACGAACTGACTCTATTCCGCCCAGCACGAACTGACACTACTCCACCCAACAGGAACTGACACTACTCCACCCAGCACGAACTGACACTACTCCAACCAGCACGAACTGACACTAATCCGCCCAGCACGAACTGACACTACTCCACCAAACACAAACTGACACTATTCCGCCCAGCACGAACTGACACTACTCCACCCAACACGAACTGACACTACTCCACCCAGCAGGAACTGACACTACTCCACCCAACACGAACTGACACTACTCCAGGTCAGGTCAGGTATTCTAGGTCATTGATCAAGAAAACTTGCCACCTCCATGCAGCATAAAGGAGGTGCCACCTGAAGCTGCATAGACCCTCTTACTACTCGAACTGACACTACTCCACCCAACACGAACTGACACTACTCCACCCAACACGAACTGACACTACTCCACCCAACACGAACTGACACTACTCCACCCAGCAGGAACTGACACTACTCCACCCAGAAGGAACTGACACTATTTCGCGTAGCACGAACTGACACTACTCCACCCAACACGAACTGACACTACTCCACCCAACACAAACTGACACTACTCCACCCAGCACGAACTGACACTATTCCGCCCAGCACGAACTGACACTATTCCGCCCAACACGAACTGACACTACTCCACCCAACACGAACTGACACAACTCCACCCAACACAAACTGACACTACTCTACCCAGCACGAACTGACACTATTCCGCCCAGCACGAACTGACACTATTCCGCCCAATACGAACTGACACTACTCCACCCAACACGAACTGACACTACTCCACCCAACACAAACTGACACTACTCCACCCAGCACGAACTGACACTATTCCGCCCAGCACGAACTGACACTATTCCGCCCAACACGAACTGACACTACTCCACCCAACACGAACTGACACTACTCCACCCAACACAAACTGACACTACTCCACCCAGCACGAACTGACACTATTCCGCCCAGCACGAACTGACACTATTCCGCCCAATACGAACTGACACTACTCCACCCAACACGAACTGACACTACTCCTCCCAGCACGTACTGACACTACTCCATCCATCACGAACTGACACTACTCCAACCAGCACGAACTGACTATATTCCGCCCAGCACGAACTGACACTACTCCACCCAACAGGAACTGACACTACTCCACCCAGCACGAACTGACACTACTCCAACCAGCACGAACTGACACTAATCCGCCTAGCACGAACTGACACTACTCCACCAAACACAAACTGACACTATTCCGCCCAGCACGAACTGACACTACTCCACCCAACACGAACTGCCACTACTCCACCCAGCAGGAACTGACACTACTCCACCCAACACGAACTGACACTACTCCAGGTCAGGTCAGGTATTCTAGGTCATTGATCAAGAAAACTTGCCACCTCAATGCAGCATAAAGGAGGTGCAATACCATGCTGTAGCTGCATAGACCCTCTTACTAGGGCAAATCTGGTCCTGTAACTAGGACGCCCTTCGTTCTGGGATAAGGACGCCCTTGGTCCTGGATTAAGGACCCATATACTTGGCTGCAGGGGTATATGGCCTGACCAGGCAGATGGTGATATACCAATGGCTGGTCAGGAGTAAGGTGTTCTCATGTCCACTATGAGAGCACTACACTGCGACCTGCACCTGGCAGCAAGAGTACAGGGCATGACACAGCAGATGAGCTGCAACAGCCAATGGTGGGTCATGTGCGCCAGAGTAGATATGCGTGATGGGCCTCATATCTGACTCCATTGCGACACCCACCCTGTGGAATGGCAAACCAGTGTGTGGTATTTGCCCCGAGAGCTGACTCGGCAAAAAAGCACCCCCCAACCCCCACTATGGATTACATTAGAAATGCGGAGGTCCAGCCACTAGAGGCCAGTGGAATTACCGGACACAATCGGCCTCACAGACGTCAGTTAACTCCTGACCGGCTGCCTGTCTCACCCCCTACTGGAGAGAGAGCAGCCAACAAATCTTTGAGTCCCTTTCCTGATGACCTTCCTGGCCCAAACCCTGGGTCACAAGGGAGCTCTCTCGGGGCAAATACCACACCCTGGTTTGCCATTCCACAGGGTGGGTGTCGCAATGGAGTCAGATATGAGGCCCATCACCCATATCTACTCTGGCGCACATGACCCACCATTGGCTGTTGCAGCTCATCTGCTGGGTCATGCCCTGTACCCTTGCTGCCAGGTGCAGGTCGCAGTGAAGTGCTCTCAGAGTGGACATGAGAACACTCTACTCCTGACCAGCCATTGGTAGATCACCATCTGCCTGGTCAGGCCATATAGCCCTGCAGCCAAATATATGGGTCCTTAATCCAGGACCAAGGGCGTCCTTATCCCAGAACGAAGGGGGTCCTAGTTACAGGACCAGATTTGCCCTAGTAAGAGGGTCTATGTAGCTACAGGTGGCACCTCCTTTATGCTGCATGGAGGTGGCAAGTTTTCTTGATCAATGACCTAGAATACCTGACCTGACAAGGGAGGCCAGATTGTGATGGGGAGAGGGATTCTGGAGTTGGAGGCTACTCTCATGTTCCACCCCGACCAACAAAGCCATTAGTGAATCTGAGGCAAGTCACTAGACTAGCCTCAGTAAACACCCTAACACTCGGGTCCCCAATGCGACAAGGTGAGCTGACTGCCTTGGCAGATAAGCTTTCTCTTAGCGCAGTGGGTGTTCAAGAGCACCGAATGCAGACTGGACAGACTGATGAGGTTCTGATTAAGGACATGGGGGGCGGTTGGCAACTCGCCCTCGCATCAGCAGATGATAGTGGCAATGGTGGAATTGGTCTATTGATGAATCCAACTGCACATGCAGCATTGGACAAAATAGACCAAATCTCTAACCGCATCATCCGTTGCCACTTCTCATGTTCTGGAAGAATGGCTAAGAAGTTTCCTAAGGTGGTTCTGATTGTGTGCTACTCTCCAACTAGTGTTGCCCCTGTAGAGGAGGTGGAAAATTTCTACCACAATCTACACGCAGCTACTGATGGAGTGGATCAGCATGCATTCTTAACATTCCTGGGAGACTTTAATGCAAGTCTGCATCAATCACTGTTAGCTTATCCAATTCCGCTAACACAAACCCATAGAGTGAGCCATAAAGCAATATTGGGAGCACGAGGTTGATTACCAATCAACCTCGTGTCAGCCCAGTAAACGGGGACAATAGGCCCCAAAGGAGACACACACAATAAGGGTCAGGGGTTACTCCCCTGACAAGAGAGAGAATAGCTGGGGTGAACGGGAAACACACCAGGGAAGGTGAAGGGGCGAGAAGTGGGATATTAGCCAATGGGGGGGCAAGGCATCGATTAGGTAGTAATATGGCCAACCGTGCAGTATATTACCTGTTGGTGCTCCCCTATTCAGTCAGTTATCTCAGTCGGTCAGTACAGTCAGGTAGTACGGTGACAGTTAGGACCGTCACCGCCGTCATCACATTACCGGTACCAGTGCAGCAGTATTCAGTGCTATCTGCTATTGTACCTATACACTATATGTTATCTCAATTTATATCCTTAACAACAACGTCAGAACAACAACTCTTTTCATCCACACGGCGGGGACGCGTACTTAACCAATACCGGATAAATCGGGATCCTCTCGGATCCCGTCACAGTCCTAACTCTAGGCCTGCCGAACTGTAACTGCCAGACACAGACCAAAGACAAAGATGAGTCGAGAGAAAGGAACGACATCGCCGCGGACCCCGGACGACGATCTAACGATCCGCGAGGCCACGGCGAGACGATACGAACCCACGACGCCGGTCGATGCTACGCCGACCACGTCGACGCAGGTTGACGCTACGTCGATAACGAGCAACACGGCGAACCAAGATGTGGGGGGTCGTCTACCAGGAGAGACCGAGTCGAGGGAAGGAGACGAGTCGGGAGGAGAAGAGAAAGACAAGTCGACGCGGAGCGAGGGTCGACGTACCGATGTCGCCGGTCCGCCACAGGCCGAGGGCGACGGACGGCCCACCGGAACGGCAACGGTGGAGCCGCCGGTACGACGTCGGACCCGGAGAGACAGAGGAGAGGTCGGCGACGAGGACGTCGGGGTTTCTGATCGACTTCGACGGGCCTACAACGCGACCCGGGAACTACTAAAGGAGGCCAAAGGAGGGGCGAAGATAGACGAGGTGAGACTGAGAAAGCGACTAGGTGAGTCGAACAGATACTTTGATCACCTAGTGTGTTCTGGACAGAGAGAACTAGCAGAGTTGAGGGCGTGGGGAGTTGCCTTCGGACTGTTTGAACTATGGGAATGTGGGGGTATGGAACCTAGTGTAGTGTACATAGGGCCATACTTAGTCGATGCCCGGGGAGTAAAATTAGTGGGTTGGAAGAGACCTGAGGAGGGCGAATCCGAGGTTAACTCCGAGGATTCGGTCTCGTCGGTTGGAGGAAGTTCCGGGAGGCGGGGGAAAGTTAGTAGGACGGAGGGGCGACGGGAGTCCGTCGCAACCGATAAGTCTGCTACATCCTCCGCAAAAGAAAGAAGGGTGCGAGAGAGTGAACGCATGGCGTATAAATTAGAAATGGTTGCGACAGAGCAGAATGAGTTAGAGAGACGATTGAGAGAGGGAACCGCATTATCAGAGAAGGTAGGAGAGTTGGAGAGGGAGTGTAGAGAGAGGGCCGAGAAGTGTAGAGAGGGAGCCAAGGAGTGTAGAGAGCGAGAGATAGGAGTAGAGAGCGAGCCGGCGAGGCGGCTTGAGATGCTTGCGAGAGAGGCAGAGTTGGCCGAGCAGAATATGCGAGAGATGGGGATAGAGGGTGAGCGCAGGCGGGATGATTTGCGTGCTCAGCTAGGGAGGCTTGCGCAATATCAAGCCAAATTAGACCAGCGCCGACTAGAACTGGCGCGGTTGGAAATGTCAGAGAGTGAGCCCCCACTTACAAGCAGCGGGCGAGAGAACCAGAGCTGGTGTAGCCGTACGGGCGGGGGGGGTAATAATAGTACGTTAGAAGTAGATAATATTAATAGTACCGTAGTAAATAACCCTAATCCCTTTATTACAGGAAATAATATTTTACCGGGTAGTAGTAATTTAAATTTAAATACAAATATTCTAAATAATAATTTCAATTCAAACCCGCAAAATAATTCGAATAATAATTTAAGTTTAGAGAATAGTAGCCACCTAAGTAATTTAAATAATTTAAATAATAATTCCGTTTCGAATTCTAATAATTTAATTGATTTAACAAATAATAATGGGAATGGTGCTATTAATATGAGCGTGTCGGACGTACATAACCCAGCAGACGGGGGCCTGGTAGGCCACGTACTTAGTAGGCAGGAGGTGGCAGGGTTGAGCCAACCCGGCGGCGGCCTGGTAGGCCACGCAGTTAGTAGGCAGGAGGTAGCGGGGTTGAGCCAACCCGAAGTAGGCCTGATGGGCCACGCAGTAGTAGAGAGAGAGGCGGGGGTGAATAGACCCAGCCGTAGTAGAGACAGTGCGTCGACTAGAGAGGGGTGTAGAGACGAAGTAAGAGATATTGAAGTTAGATGTGGCGGGTGGGGGGGGGCTACGGGCGCCCCACCACATAAGACTAGTGGCGAGAGAGGGGGGGCAGAGAATGCCCCACAAGAGGGGTGTAGAAGTGTAGCAAGAGGTAGTGAAGTTAGAAGTGGCGGGTGGGGGGGGGCTACGGGCACCCCACCGCGAGAGATTAGTAGAGAGAGAGGGGGGGCAGAGAGTGTCCCACAGCCGTCAGCGGATAATGCGCGGGCCGAATCAGGTAAACCGCAACACCCGGCGACGGAGAGTAATAGGGGGATTGCGAGTATCCCCAGCGGCGTGCGATCGAGTAGAGAGAGGCAGGTTGACGTCGCGAGAGGGCAGACGAAGCGTCGAGCCCGATTAGAAGAGGGAAGAAGAAGAGTAGAGTTTAATCGGGAGGTCGACGAGAGACCTCACGAGCCGGAATACTACACAGAAAAGAGAAGAAGAGAAGATAGTAGAAGAAGTGTCGCCACGAACGATAGCAGTGCGAGGACGGATAACGGACCGTCGACAGTAGAGATGGAGTCAGGGAGCCGGTGGGGTCGAACTTCGGGAGATTGCCGTCGCCCCGGAGAAACGCACCGCACGCCAAGAGAGGGGTACAAGACGTACCAATACAGAGTCGAGAACAGGAGAGGGGATCGGAGAGAAGCTTCCCGACGGGATATAGCTGCCGATCGAGAGTGCAGTAGTCGCGGGGAGATTCGAGATTCGCGAAGAATAAACTTCGGTTCGGAAGGGCACATGCAGACTGCAGGACATACTGTAGGCCTTACTGCACATACTATTATAGGCCATGCTGGGAGAGATAGAGTAGGCGATGGGGTAGCGCGAACGACGGAATTAAACCCGGAAGTCGCGGAGTACATACCGGTAGGTAGGCGAGAGGTAGGTGGTAGGCCTATATCGGTACAGCAGCATGACTATAATACACAGGGACATAACATATATCCAGGGGAGGGGGGAGTTATTGGAGATAGACGTATGGGCCCCAATGTATTAACATCAACCCCAGTACCAAACATACCGGCTGGGGGGGGACAGGGTGACATTCCCCCATCACAATATCGACAATATACCCCGATAGGAGCGAGAACATCGAACCCCTTGGACGAGAGCAGGTCATGCGGACAGTCACCACCACACGCGGCCGTACAGGGGACTGCTAGTCCACAATTAGTTGGTAGCAGGACCACACCGTGGCAGGGACAGAAAGAAAATAACACCGTAAATAAACACAATCCCAATATACCCAGTAGGCCGAGTCTAGACAACCAAAACATTAAAACTCCCCTATTCAGTCAGTTATCTCAGTCGGTCAGTACAGTCAGGTAGTACGGTGACAGTTAGGACCGTCACCGCCGTCATCACATTACCGGTACCAGTGCAGCAGTATTCAGTGCTATCTGCTATTGTACCTATACACTATATGTTATCTCAATTTATATCCTTAACAACAACGTCAGAACAACAACTCTTTTCATCCACACGGCGGGGACGCGTACTTAACCAATACCGGATAAACCGGGATCCTCTCGGATCCCGTCACAATCACCTACATCGCCCTGGGTCTATAGCAATAGTGTTAACCGAAATTCTGTCCATCTTCAGGATTTTATCTCTAGAAATGGATTGTTTTCGGCTGGAACCCAGTTCAAGAAGCGAACTGGAAACTCTGGACTATGGACTCATAGTGGACCCAGTGGTCACAAGTCCCAGATAGACCGTATTCTGTTTCGTAGGAAATACAGGAGCTCTATACAAGACTGTAATGCATTTACACTTCGACCCTTCTCCAGTGATCACCGCCTTATTGTGGCCAAGGTAAGACTTAGTCTGCGTTCTAGCAGAACAACGAAATCTGCCTTGCCGCGGCATGACTGGTCCTCTCTGTTGCAACAGCCAAGTGTGAGATCCAGCTTCACACTACAGCTGAGCTACATGTATGAGGCTCTTGCCTCTGAGGCGGCAGATCACTGTGAGGGCTATACTGCCTTTATAGAAGCAGTTAAGTTAGCAGCTGCAGAAACAGTTCCTGTATACCCTCAAATCAGGAAAAGGGCCCCCTGGACTGACAACAAAATTCAGAAGTGCCGAAATGACCTTCATAAGGCTCAGAAAGAGTCCCGACTCAAACAGACTACAGCGGCCAAGAATGCAGTTAAGGCTGCATCTAGGTCCCTGAACAGGCTGTACTCTGTTAGTCTACAGGAGCTAATAAACCAACAGGTTGATGCCATCAATGATGCTGACGACAGCAGGCAATCATCCCAGGCATGGAAATCGATCAATTTGCTTACTGGGCGGAAAAGCCAACCAACCACCAAGGTTAAGGCTGAATCACCAGCCGATCGCCTCAATGGTTGGAAAGCCCACTTTGAAAGGCTCCTCAATAATGACAGGGTATTGCCTGATAACTTTATAGAAGTAAAAGTGTCTGAGTCTGTACTCCCAGATATTCCCATTGGCGATATCTCCTTTGCAGAAGTGAAGGCTGCTGCAAAGAGCTTTAAGACCAATCGTGCCAGTGGAGTTGGTGGTGTTCCCCCTGAGGTCTTTAAAATACCTGAGTATTACAAGCAATTTTATCTATTGAATGGATTTTCAAAATTTCGTGCTAGCACCAAAATTTGCACACAGCACCGAAAAATACAAGTTTGATACGCTTGGTGCAACTGGTATATATTTCATCGAAACCAGAACCCCAAAAAACCCCAATTGCGTAAAAAACAAGTTTCAAACAATCAATTTACAAAATTGACATTTCAAAATTTGGTGCTGGCACCAAAATTTGGCACCCGCTGAAAAAAACAAGTTTCAAATTTCTAAATCAATTTATATGAATTCCATCCAATTGCTAACACCAAAAAAACCGGTATAAATCAAAAATAGAGATGTTACATTTAATATTTAATGAAATGTAATTTTCAAAAAACGTCTCAAAAAAAGTGCCAAAAGTAGGGTTAAAAAATGGTGCTATAACTCGAACACTACCCAATATTTTTGAAAACGGTTTTCACTACTAGGAAGACAATAGATGTTTAGGAAAAGTCATAAAATTTCAGATTCCCAACTGCGTTTGTTTCAGAATTATAATAAAAAAACCACGGGGGGGTCATATTGACCCCCCCCCCCCCCCCCCCCGGGTTTAATAGGGTTAAGGCATGGTGGCAAATAGGGGACTGGAATTAAATGTTGAAGGCATAATGCTATGGTATTTAGGCTGCGATTGTTACGTATTTTGACATTTTTAACTATTTTTTTCTACTTATAACTATTATTTTATTTTAAAAATTAGGAGTATTGAAGACATTCATAATACAAATAATAGCAATTACTACAATATCTGTAAAATCTTACACAAAGCATACAATGACATCATTTGCATTATAGCTATGATCCTCGAAAATGGAAAATACTGCGTTCCGACCTATGCGACGTAACACTGCAAACTGGAAGTTTTCAGCGATACAATAATGACACCAGAGCGCTGATAAGTTTCAATACTTATTGTAACAAACAGTACAATTTTTTCTTAAGAAACAAGAGCTTGTAAATTGAATCAATGCTAAGGTCCGCCAATGCTCTATCCAGGTCCATATAGTAGAAACTAAATCATCGATGTGGTATTCATATTTTATCGTTATGTTGTTATATATACTCTGACTTCTTATGTTCGTTGCAATTGGAATGGTGCCAAGAACGTAAAGATATCATTACAACGGGATATTGGTAGTTGTACAGTTGGCGATAGGGCGTGCTAGTCACGGAAAACTTGACATAGATAAATTTTTGTAGATGGTACATGTTTTTCCAAGCATTTCCTAAATGGCGTAAATGCAATTACTCTGTGAAATCGTTTTTTTTTTTCAGATCTTAACTTTCGATATAATGAATGGTGTTTTGCCATGCCGGGGCTACATGAAATTTTGTTTTAATTCAGTTGAGGGGAGAAAAAAACAAATTATAGCTGTCATTGAAAGGAGCCGGTAACAGGGACGGTTATTTTTAACCAAAACAATAAACGACGTTGTTACAAATTGAGGGAAAGGAGCAGGTTACAGGGACGGCTCTTTATAACCAAAACAATAAACGATGTTGTTACCAATTGAGGGAAAGGAGCAGGTAACAGGGACGCTCTTTTTAACCAAAACAATAAACAATGTTGTTACCAAATGAGGGAAAGGAGCAGGTTACATGCACGGCTCTTTTTAACACAAACAATAAACAATGTTGTTACAAATTGAGGGAAAGGAGCAGGTTACAATGACGGCTCTTTCAAACCAAAACAATGAACGAATTTTTGACCAATTGAGGGAAAGGAGCAGGTTACAGGGACGCTCTTTCTAACCAAAACATTAAACGATGTTATTACCAATTGAGGGAAAGGAGCAGGTTACAGGACGCTCTTTTTAACCAAAACAATAAACAATGTTGTTACCAAATGAGGGAAAGGAGCAGGTTACATGCACGGCTCTTTTTAACACAAACAATAAACAATGTTGTTACAAATTGAGGGAAAGGAGCAGGTTACAATGACGGCTCTTTCAAACCAAAACAATGAACGAATTTTTGACCAATTGAGGGAAAGGAGCAGGTTACATGGACGCTCTTTCTAACCAAAACATTAAACGATGTTATTACCAATTGAGGGAAAGGAGCAGGTTACAGGGACGCTCTTTCTAACCAAAACAATAAACGATGCTGTTACCATTTGAGGGAAAGGAGCAGGTTACAGGGACGCTCTTTCTAACCAAAACATTAAACGATGTTATTACCAATTGAGGGAAAGGAGCAGGTTACAGGACGCTCTTTCTAACCAAAACAATAAACGATGTTGTTACCATTTGAGGGAAAGGAGCAGGTTACAGGGACGCTCTTTCTAACCAAAACATTAAACGATGTTATTACCAATTGAGGGAAAGGAGCAGGTTACAGGGACGCTCTTTCTAACCAAAACAATAAACGATGTAGTTACCAATTGAGGGAAAGGAGCAGGTTACAGGGACGCTCTTTTTAACCAAAACAATAAACGATGTTGTTACCAATTGAGGGAAAGGAGCAGGTTAGAGGGACGCTCTTTCTAACCAAAAACAATAAACGATGTTTTTACCAATTGAGGGAAAGGAGCAGGTTACAGGGACGCTCTTTCTAACCAAAACAATAAACGATGTTGTTACCATTTTAGGGAAAGGAGCAGGTTACAGGGACGCTCTTTCTAACCAAAACATTAAACGATGTTATTACCAATTGAGGGAAAGGAGCAGGTTACAGGACGCTCTTTCTAACCAAGACTAAGGCAAGGCTAAGGATTGGTTTAGGGTTAATATATTCCAAGTAAATATATTTCTATTTTCTTTATTGCTTTGTATACAGTAATGAGGTTTAATATAACATAGTAAATAAGTCTCAACATGACTAAAGTTAATTCGGCCTGATTTTACGGGCGGATGTGCCTAGAACCACCCGCTAGTAACCAATAATATATATTAACTGGGTGAATGTAATTTTATTGTGTAATTTGATTTGTTTTACATCGTAGTCCACCTTGTTTCTGTGGACGGCGGATTTACGCCTTGTAATCCGGAATGCCTTTGAACTCCTCGGCTGTGTACAGAGCGATCTACGTAGATTACTATAATAATTACCCGTGTCTCTGATTGGATTGGGTTAATTATTTGGTTGCATACGTTTGGACTACGAAGCGGGTTGACCTAACTACTGTAATAATTGCGGCTATCCTTCCTACAGTCCTACTGTATGGATTATTTTTATATTTGTGTAGTAGATAGCGCTCGCATATAGGCTTAAATACCATAGTGAGATTTACTGAAAAACATAGCAACGTGATTACTTTTCAAGTATTACATAAATAAATACACATTGACATATAAGGGGGACTCTGGGCGCAAAATCGACGTAAATAACAGCTGATTACGAGCGAAAATATTACTGTAACCTACTGTATTTTATTGACTTTGGCTTGTTGTCTTGGCTAGAATAACCCGCCACCAAAACCTGCTTATTTCCCTTAATGAATTGTTTAATATTTTTTAAATAATTAAATATAAATTCGCGTATATATAGAAATCATATAAATAGCGCATGGAAATGAATTGAGAATAGATATTAATTCGCTGAGATGGTATTAGCGCCCCCCCCCCCCCCCCCAGGGGCGTATCCAAGGGGGGGGGGGGGCACGGGGGGGGCTCATGCCCCCCCCCCCCCCCCGGCAATTTTTGAACTATGATTGTAAGCACTAGCGTACAGAGGGTGGTGGCCATGTGGCTATAGCCACCCCCTAGGAAAATGAGAAAGCTGAAAAACCCCTTCCATTTGAAGTGAAAAAATAAGTAATAAAAATATTAAAGATCCACATTCCCAATTTTCTGAAACAAAGGCATTTTTCTAAACTGCAAGCTTCGCATTGTAACCTGGCTGGCTAGGGGGGGGGGGGGGGGGGGGGGTGGTGGGTAATATGAAAATAACCCTTGCTAGTATTATATCAGTTGTGGCCTTCTGGCTGGCCACAAATGGGAAATACATTGCTCTCTACCCCGTTGCTTCATAAATCGAGGTGCAATTGTAACCTTAGAATTTTATAAATCCATATGTAAGCAAGTATTGTCGTGTCTAGCAGTATTCTGCTTATGTTTTGTTGTTCAGATTATGTCAACTTCGCAGATTTCTGGTTATATTCTCGTTACGCTGCCCAGTAGGCTTACCACTTATATAACCTCCTACTAGCAGATAGGGGGGGAAACTGGACGCAATAAAAATTCATCCCTCCCCAGGGGAAATTCGACACAAATAACAGATGATTACTCTCAAAAATAAAACTGTAACCTGTTATATTGTGTTTAGTTTATTGTTTTGGTTAAAATAACGTGCCACTGTAACCTGCTCCTTTCCCTAAATTGAGAATTTAACATTGAGGCGGGATATTAATTCGCCAAGGTGGGTTTTGCAAATGGACGCAAATCCCATCTCGGCTAATTATTTTTTTCCTCAATGTAAAATTATCACGTTTTGCTAACCAAAATATTGAACGAAAGTCAATAGAACAGGTTACAGTTTTATTTTTGAGAGTTATCAGCTGTTATTTCGATTCAACATCGAATCAACAGCTTTCGAATCAACTGTTAATTGCGTCGATTTTCCCCTGGAGATGAATGACATTTGATTTGAGTCGAAAGTCCCCACCCCCTCAGGCTAGCCTAGCTCGTATGAAAAGGGTATTATACAGTGTAAAGACCATTGATAGTAATGAAAGCCTCCTCGCTGCGCTCTCTCGGTACATAAACACTAGGATTATAATCCTGAAGTTCTATTTTGCACACTTTACACCATGTCCTGGAATTTAGTGTCGTTATTCAGGTACCTGGACTCCCCCCCCCCCCCCCCCCCCCCCCCATATTTTCAACAAATCTTAATGAGATTGCATGAAATTTGAAACAGAGATAGTTTCACCTCCCGACCACTGACTGGGTGAGCCAGAATTTTTATTTTAGCTTTCATTCTTTATCCACACGCGTTTGAAAAAAGTGTCTCAGGCGAAATGGCACACCACATAATTGTAGACCAAGTGTTACCAAAATTAGAAGCGATTAAACGAATCCCTTGGGTATAGTTGTATGTAAGGTCAGGATCGTATGAGGAACTTTGCAATTACGGTGTAGTAAACACGTCTGCTAACCGGACAGACGAACGACCCAACCAACACAATGGATTTTAATTGAAATCACCAACAATACAAGTCGTAGTTTCAGTGAGTGAAGAATTCCTAAGTAGTAAGTTTTGGCTCTCATTAGCATGCCATATTGTCAATGCTGTTTATGATTGGAATTTTCAATTGGGCGCGGTTTTTTGTTACCTAGAAGGCACCGTTGTTGGTTTTATTTAAAGGTGAATGTTAAGCAGGTATCACTTTCGCCGGCGTTAAACCGCGGACTGTGTAATGAAGCTTTTTTTTCGTCGACATTTTCGTATCGGAATGCCAATGAATAGCCAAGGTATGGAATTGCATCGCCCCACAATATATGGGGCCTTGTACCAGGAATATTAATAACGCAACTCAATTCAATCATCCATAAAGTTAGGAAAAACCTAGAATATAAATCGCACGGATATTTCGGAAATGTATTCAGACATGTTTCTCCAATTCAGCGACCACTTTTATTTAGTTATTTATTTATTTACACACTTTGAAACACTAAATATATTTAAAACTTTGTATAGAAATAATAATAACATAAATGCGCATCTCGGTAAAAAAAAACTGACTAACTATTCTGATTTGCATCGGTAGGGAGGCCTATTTGCAGCCAATAACAGCTATAGTTAGGTACCGGTACACAGCGATTAACAGAAGCAGAATGGCCGCCATTGTTAGGCGTTGCGAGACGGTATGCGCACCAATGGGCGCCCAGCTTCGCCAAACAACTGCTTCGGGAGATTATAAGTACAGAGAAACTTCATCGAAATACGACATTCTTACAATTCCTCTACCATCTGTCGTTGGTAACTCAAAGACTTTTCCTAACAAATATGATGCATCAACAAGCGCACCACCCATATACCCAGACTCACCACTTACAGACGCAGCCTTCCATGGGACAGGAATGCATGTTACCAGGACAACAGGGTCTAATGCAGCAGCAACATCCACCCAATCACCACCCGTCGTTGGTTCAGAGTCAACACCACCCCTACATGCCAAACTTCTGTCAGATGATATCGCCACCGTGTTTGATGGACGCTTTTGAGGATTCTTGGTAAGTTTCTCCTCCACGAGTCCCGTTCACATAAAGCCACATTCATTTTTTGTGGCTGGCAATAATTTAGTGGCGACTGCATGATGCCGGCATATGAAAATGTATTCTGGCACATATTTTTTATCGACCATTGGTAAAGAATTAAATATTTTTTTTAATATATTAACATCATTTTTTTATGTTGTTAATAATTTATTGTTTAAATTTATGAATTGATCAGATAGTGATGTAGGATAATATAACAATTACTGTGGTAATTATAGACCAACCTTGACAAACTGTGTTAAAATTGTTCAGTTTAATTTTTTCCTTGTTTTTTTTTATTAGAAAACCAGCCCTCTGTAACATGCTTCGTTCCTTCAATTTATAAAGATATCCTTTATTGTTTTGGTTAGAAAATTCAGCATCTGTATTCTGATCCCTCATTTGTAAAGATGTAGTTTACTGTTTTGTTTAAAATATTTCGCCTTTTTAACCCGATTATTTCTCTTAATTCACGTTATTTTCTTATGTGCCGTAATTGAGAAATGGACCACTTTAATAGAAAAAAGTCTAGCAAAATAAGAGTGTGCCAGCCTAATTCAATTTGCCTTTAATCTCCAAACCATCAAATAACAATGTACCACTTCAAATAATGTGGCAGTTTAATTAATTATTGTGACAGAAAATTAATTAAAACTATTTATGCAATTTAGATAAAAATGCAAAACATTAAGTTAAGTTTAATATTTTGTGTCCCGTTTTTAAAAAATCTGTCATTTTCCAACCTCTTGGCTGCAAGACTAAAACTCAAACTTTACACTTCTTATTCGATTTCTACAAAATATATATAATATAAATAAATATATTTTGCGTTTTTGTAACTCTGTAAGGAAATCCAGGGGTTTCCAATGTCAACTAGCGTAACTTTTCGCCAGTTCAACATTTGGGTAAACAAAAACAATTTAATTATCAAGTGACTGGTGGCGATAATGAGAAGGGATCGTAATATTCAACAAGGAGCTTTAGATTTGTAATTTACACTCGAAAATGACATATTTAAGAAGTGCGTGGCCGAGTTAAAGAAGAATTTGGCCTGTCTACCTGATTTTCTACCGAGGGAATTTAGAAAAGATGGGTAATATTCTAAAGTACATTTCAATTCAGAATAATTTACCTTTTTAAATTGCAAACTCAAATCACCATTCGCAATTGTGTTAAGTTTCGGTGCATTTAGCATCCCCCCTCCTACCCCCTACCCCAATCCTACCCGCTACTCGAAACTGGGGTGGACCGCCCCCCATTTATAGGCAACCACCCCATGTAAGTTATCTCTGGCGCTAATGGGCCTTTATTCTCTCGAAACAGATAATATCGGCGTGGGGTGTTTAGTCGCCGCTGTGGAACCGCCATCCAAACCGATCATATTTCCTACCCCACTGAGTCGCTCCACTCTCAAAATGGTTTCCCCTTTCCGATAAAAAACATTTTACAAAAGCTCTCGAGATTTTGTTACCGCGCGCATTGCCCCCACACATTATGTGTAATCTAACCCCGAGTGCAGGCGGTTTTCTAATGATAGATCATTTACTTACTTACAACTGTAACCCCTCTTTTTTATTTAATATAGTTTACTGAATCTGCATAAAACACTTAAATTTATCGAATAACCGAACTAAAGAAGACAGTAACCGATGAATTTTTACGCTAAAATACACCATCCCATCCCATCTATCCTTTTTCCCTTATAACTCTGTTATCGACTTAGTTACCGTTGTGTACACAGACAATGTGCACGACTACCTACTTGATATAATCGGCTTCTAATAAGAAAACTGTTAAGCTGTGCGCTAAGCCGATTTCACTGCGCGCGGTTTACAGTAAGTCAGGTAGGCCCGTGGGCATCGCCTCTCATTGTAAGCTACTGCACGCCTCCATAGAATGCAGGTCCACTTGAGGGCACCATGTAGGCCTGATTGTGTCCAGCACTTCTCCCTTTGGATGGGTACACACGGATATATAGATTGAAAGCTCCCACCCACAACACTGCTAAGTATTCCGCTAATTGTCTCCAGAAATTGAGTCGAAGCAATAAAACAGTGAAATCTAATTTTCGTAGTTAATGTTATGTATATGTGTGGAAATGGAAGTAAATGTAAATTACTCTACTAATGTCTCATTCGATTTTAACTTTGATAATTAATGGAAGCCTTTTTTGGTATATAAATTAGAAACACAATTGTATGTATTATGTTTCGACCTACATTTCTTTTACCCTCGAGTGGGATACTATTCTGAAACATTGCATTGGGTTTTACAGGAAGGGTGAGTGTATTGAATTGAAGTGAGCCTTACATGAGAGGGTGGGATAACTCAGTTGGCTAGCGCCGGGTCTGCAATCTATTGGTTGTAGGTTCGAGCCCAGCCAAGGTCCACTCAGCCTTCTTTCTATCCACTGGGGTCGATAAAATATGGACCAGTTGAATTATTACTGGGAGCAAAACTTGGGCTAGGAATAGCGCCCACCCCTACCTTCGGGTAGCAGCTATCGAAAGAGGAGCCTTCGGGTCGCCTCCGGCTTCGGCCGACTGTTTGCTTTGAGCTAGACCTAACCCGACCCCAGTGTAGTGTATTGTAGTGTACCCGAACACTAGACCCCAGTGTAGTGTATAACCAACAAATCAGTGGGCAGTACTAAACATAACATAATAGCATTAATTTATGGCAAGAAAATTAGTAACTTAAATATATAAATAATATTGTAATTACTTTCGTGCCAAATAATATATTAAATATATATTCACATTATACACACAAATAGTCGATAATTCCTTATAAAACTCCCTCGCAGTTGATTTTGATCCCAGATGATAAATTTCTTATGATGGAAGTGGTTTTCTCTCGCCCCTTCATTGATATTCTTGAGCTGAAATCGACTGCTGATAGTTACATTAGTGAGTGTGTGTGAGTCCCTAATGCTTACCTTTGAACAATTGATCTGATAAGAGGAATTTCAATAGGACGAATCGCATTTAAGAGCATTTAATTATTGTTTGTCATACCCTGGTGTCAGTTCAGTAAGCAAAAATTATGCAATACAGTATTAATGTCAACTTAAAACACGAATTCATAAACATTTCTAAATACTTTACTAACAAAGCCAATAGTTACATTGTATTATTATTATTTAACCGAGGTTTTTATAATGTTATATTTTACATAATTTCGATCCTTCGTTAGTTTTTTAGCCATGAGGAAGGAGAAATCCCGCGATGCGGCGCGATCGAGACGGGGCAAAGAGAACTACGAGTTCCTGGAGTTGGCTAGGATGTTGCCGACTCCATTCGCGATCACAAGTCAACTCGATAAGGCCTCCATTGTTCGTCTAGTCGTTTCCTATATGAAGATGCGGGATTTTGTGACTCAGGGGAACCCACCCTGGTCTGGAAAACACTACTCCAAAGATAGAGGTTAGATTTACTACAACTTGGAATTTGTCCCTCTGCGCTTATAAATAATTCCGTCCAAAGGCATAGGTTAGGGTTACTTGGACTTAAAATACTTTAAAACCTAAATTAGATCAATCCATAATATAATTCTCCTAATTATCAATGTAAATTGACAAGACATCTTAAAATTTTATCTATGCTCAAACTTTTGGGCCTACAACATTCACTCTGGCGTAACTATCGACTTTTTTTATTTGTTTGGTTTCCGTGTGTAAGAAATGATTTGAGTTTTGAGTATTGTTAAACACGTATAAAGCCTCCTCTGGCCGCATGCTTAGAGCACCATTACCGCAGAGGAACGCAATGACGTAGACAATTATCTAATGATAAATTCTTTGAAGCTTATTGAGTTATCGCCATACATTGGGCCTATGAGGGAGCACGCGGCATCCATGATGGCTTTTAATGCCTCTACAGATGGGAGTGCTGTGCTTCACGGGTGACTTAAATCTCTTTTTCAACTCTCAAATGTTATTACAGCGTAGAGTAAACACACAGTGTAGAAGGTTGATGCATTCCTTGATACGGGAATGCAAGGGTACTACCACAGGGCACCGCGTTTGGTACAGTAACCCAATCAACAAACCCTCCGCCGCTGGCTAATGTAAAGGCACATCGGCAGCCGGTACATTTTGACATCTGAAGATGCTCAATTTTGGGAAGTTTACCGGCCCGAGGGGCAATTTAATTGTTCCGCTGCCCGAGGCATAATCAACACGGGCAAACATGTCTTAGGGGGCAGTTATGGGGTGGAGAGGAGGTCCCTTGATTACTGTCCAAGAGATCTGATTTCCTCCATTGATCAACTTGTTTCGATTCAGCAAGTTGAGATTATTTAAATTGATGGATGGAGTTAGCTATAGAGTTGGATAAATTGAATGCCAGCACTACTGACCAAAGATAATCTGTCAAAAGATTCATGCACTAAAATCGTAAAGGGGGTATCTGCTTACAAATGGAGCAGGACGAGCTTTACATGATCAACTTGAAAGTTGATCCAGATAAAATTAAGAGAAACCGATTCTTTATTTTTCTTAATGCATGTTATATTTATTTAGATGCGTTGGTTCGTTTTGGTTGTCATTATTAATTATGTAATAGTCTTGAAGTTAATATGCGCAACGATTTTGATAACAACTTATAGGTATGATGATAGTGCTGGCTGACCAGGCCGGATTTTCCAAGTTTTGATTTATTTTGGTTCAACTTGCCGTTAAAAAACTGTCTATTTAACAATACTTAACTACCTCAATCAGCTTTATATTACATTTTTTTTTAATTCAGGTATTTTCCCTACGGAAAAAGTAACCCATAGGATTGCATTGATTTTACTTTTTTTCCCGGCGCAAAAAGTAAAATTTTTTGGTGGAATTTCTTAAATTTTAATACATGTGTTGAAGGAGCATCGAAGTAGAAAAGGTTTGCACGTAATTTGAGCCAAATCCATTCATACACTCGAAAATTATTATTTTATTATTATTATTACGCCATGATTCGGTAACTCAGTTAAATTAGCTCACATAGTTTAAAATAAATAATAGTAAAATATTAAAATAGATTGAATTGATATGTCAATAAAAACGGGAAGAGGTTTGTTGCATGAGGTTCTACTTTCTAGATCATGATGTGAGTGAGATTCTATTGGCGTTACAGTTTAGTAGATGATATGTTGGTTGGAGCTGCTAGACCACAAAGCGGAGCACCTACATTCTTCCTTAGGCTGATGGAAGTTGATACGAGTACAGATACGATGGTGGAAGTCGTTAACTGAAAATCGTGTATTAATGGCTTAATGGCTCCAATCCAATCCTCTGTTCCGGAACTCCAGTGATGATGACGAGAATTGCCCCGGTATATTTCCCCGCTTATGGATCAGATCGCAGTACTTCTTGTACTCTTGTGTGTGAGGAAGGTATAACAAGATGACAAGGGATCCCTCTTTACAGATCGCATAGATCAACCGGATATGTGTAGTCCCGGACAGATTTTTGGCAAATATAAAAGGCCATATCTCGCGCAAACCATACTGGATTATTGGCCGCACCTTCATGTTAAATAGCGTGACGGCTGTACTCAACAATTATTGCAACTTTAGTGTCTGCAAGGGGAACTCCAAAACGGAACTCAATATCCAATATTGGTTTATGTACAGTATGGTAGTTAAGCGGCTCTCCAGTATCGTCCCACTTCAGCTTTAAATGGTAACTCGCCATTGTCCTTTGGTTGTTAGGCACTGCTTTGTAAGGTAAAATTGTTGTTTCTTTTTGCATTAATTGTATTTTTATTTAATTTACAACTGATTCCTAGAACAAATGAACTGCAACATGTGCTATTGACTTTATTATTTTGGTTAGAATCTCAAGTCACTGTAATCGGACCTAAAGCTGCAGGACCTAACAACGTAGTTTGACCTTCCCTTTAAACTTAGTAAAAAAGTACCTCTTTTCCTTTTGTAACTTTTTACTATCGTGCACGTTAACTTTTGTTTTTTTGGTTTGGTTTCCCCCTCTGTAACATGCTCCTTTACAAAGCTGACCCGTTCTGATACGGGACCTAATGCTCCAGGAACTTATTGCCTTTGGCGACATGTCGTGGTGAGACCTGTCAGCAGTGGCAGGTCTTATTGCCACATTGAACTTATCGCGACAAAATCAAACAGACAACCAAGGCAATTCAAATAGGCCCTTGGTACATTGCCCCTCTAACAATATTATTAGTGATGATATTTAATCAAACAGACAACCAAGGCAATTCAAATAGGCCCTTGGTACATTGCCCCTCTAACAATATTATTAGTGATGATATTTAATCAAACAGACAACCTTCAAATAGGCCCTTGGTACATTGCCCCTCTAACAATATTATTAGTGATGATATTTAATCAAACAGACAACCAAGGCAATTCAAATAGGCCCTTGGTACATTGCCCCTCTAACAATATTATTAGTGATGATATTTTAATCAAACTGAAAACCAAGGCAATTCAAATAGGCCCTTGGTACATTGCCCCTCTAACAATATTATTAGTGATGATATTTTAATCAAACAGACAACCAAGGCAATTCAAATAGGCCCTTGGTACATTGCCCCTCTAACAATATTATTAGTGATGATATTTTAATCAAACAGACAACCAAGGCAATTTAAATAGGCCCTTGGTACAGTGCCCCTCTAACAATATTATTAATGATGATATTTCATCAAACAGACAACCAAGGCAATTCAAATAGGCCCTTGGTACATTGCCCCTCTAACAATATTATTAGTGATGATATTTAATCAAACAGACAACCAAGGCAATTCAAATAGGCCCTTGGTACATTGCCCCTCTAACAATATTATTAGTGATGATATTTTAATCAAACAGACAACCATGGCAATTCAAATAGGCCCTTGGTACATTGCCCCTCTAACAATATTATTAGTGATGATATTTAATCAAACAGACAACCAAGGCAATTCAAATAGGCCCTTGGTACATTGCCCCTCTAACAATATTATTGGTGATGATATTTTAATCAAACAGACAACCAAGGCAATTCAAATAGGCCCTTGGTACATTGCCCCTCTAACAATATTATTATTGATGATATTTAATCAAACAGACAACCAAGGCAATTCAAATAGGCCCTTGGTACATTGCCCCTCTAACAATATTATAAGTGATGATATTTCATCAAACAGACAACCAAAAAAAAAAGTCAGCCACCGTAGTTATTTCTATTACATTCTCGATCTTGTTTATTGCCATAAAAAAATATTATTTATGCCATGAAAATGTGACAGATTTACACAACATTGATACCAAACTCCGCACTCACGCACTACCAATTTTAAAAGATATCGATTTTTAATGCAGCTTTAGAATTTGTACGGTGCGATTTCATTGATTTATATACAGGAGGTGCCATTGGGGGTGGATGGGATTTAGGCATTTCTAGATGGGCGCACATCCATTAAGTTCGAGCTCTAAACCGGATTATTGCAGGAGGTTCTGTAGGAATCGCTTAAGGTGCCTTTAGCGTCTGTACTGTGACTAAAAGGTTACAAAAAATATCGACCATATGCAATGATTATCTAAAATTCTAAGCTATTTTAAAGAGAAAATCCAGTAATATTGACGATGTTGATACACATTCTTAATAACAAGCAACTTTGGGCATTAAGTTTTGAGAGCGTCTATTTGGTTTATCGGTATCGTTTTATTCTGAGCAGCGTGGCTAAAATATAGGGTTTAAAGAAGGGAATTAGAGATTCTCTCTTGCGCTGGTGTTTGATTACCTGGCTCCAGCATGGTGTCACGACAACAAACTATATTACCCCCTGCCGCGATATTCTTAATTT
The DNA here is from genome assembly GCA_032718475.1 of Nemertoderma westbladi. Classification (NCBI taxonomy): domain Eukaryota; kingdom Metazoa; phylum Xenacoelomorpha; order Nemertodermatida; family Nemertodermatidae; genus Nemertoderma; species Nemertoderma westbladi. The sequence continues at coordinate 34,637 of JAUCBJ010005409.1, forward strand.
AAATCATCATTAGCTGACGCCGTGTTTATTTCCGCGTTCCCGGGCCACGGGTGTGTACGAAGACCAACCCTCTAACTCACTCATCTAATTTCCCAGATGTCTTGACGATGCGTAATGCGGGGATTAGCCGTGTAACCGCCCTCCCCTCCCCCAATCCCTGGTCTCAATAGTCCCCACACTCGCCTGTCTGCTTGCAAGGTTTCATCCCCTATCATTGATGCTTATTCCTCAAATCCGAGAAGTGATTTAGGCGACCGATAGCCATTTTGTTCGCCTCGTGAAGTCAATTTAATCATTGGAAGTTTCGGAATGAGAGCCACTGTGTTGTTATCCTGCAAAGTAACTGAATGTAGTTACCGGAAATTCTCCCGAATGAATTTATCTTTACTTGAATAATCGGCAGGGACTGTTGCATCAATGCCACTTGTTCTCATCAAATCTCCCCTTTTAAACGCAAACTCAATGTTTCTGTCTAGAGCGTCAGAAACGCGTTTAAACGCGTTTCTGACGCTCTATCGTAAAGAAAACACTGTTTATAAAGTTATTTAATAAGAATTTACATTGTGAAATGCCTCAAAAGAAGTTGATGCTACGACAAAATATCATCGGGAAAGCAAATCCGATATCTAACGTAATAAAGTAGATCAATCATTCAATGAAGTCAGTCGCTCTTGTCAAAATGTTCTTCGGATTAAACGACCCGTTGCTGCCTGCTTGGGATGCTCCGCTGGTGCAAACAAACGAGAGTACACAAGTCATCCTTTCAGCTCATCCTAAACCCATGATAAGCCTATAAAGTTGTTAAAGTGGCACGAGGTACCTATATAAACTCTATAGAAGGGAGCCGTTCACCCACAGCAGCATTCCTGGTGAGAGGTAACAGTGGGATGTGACACGACGGAGGGCCGTACTTTCTTTATACTGGTGATATATAAGGCGTTGCCTGGGGTGGGTTGCAACGGATTACATTGGGCCGACGGTCCCAATCAATAACAGCCCTGTGTGCGTGCTTACACGCCATAAACTACGGACCAAAATGGCATCGGTTTTACAGCCGTATATATATCCATCAGTGGTGTTGTTGGCCCTGGCCGCTGGCCTTTCCTGTCTTATTTTAATTGGTGACTTTGTCAACTGAATTTGATACTAAACTAAGATTGTGCCGACTCATAATTTAGTTCTCTGCGTGGTTTTATTTTATTGTTGGCTGAGCTTCCCGCTCTAGGCGTGTGCCTTGCGCTCAACTTTCGGTTTTTAAGATTAACTGCGTTAAATTAATTAAAACAACGGATAGTTGTGTGTGTACCCTTAAATATTACTACTACATGTGAGAATTTTCTGAATGTGAGTGCATTCTTCTACTGATTTGAGATGTTGAACAGTTTATTATGCTATGTAGACATACAGATCGGCGTTCCCTAACTCCCATGTGCTCTTTCACTAGGCCCCTCAACCTTAGAACCCTTGATTTGCGATCGAGAAATCTATATTGTTTGTTTGTTTGTCTGTCTGTCTGTTTGTTTGTATTATATATACCTGTACGCACAGCATCCTAGCCTGGTTTCAACATATCCCTAGTTTGAGTTCAGTTTGGTAGACAAATGTACTACTAAGTGATATTTTAATAGAATTTCGTTCAGAATTGGAAAAATTATGTTAATCGCAAAGATAATTTTTATTATTTTTTTAATTAATCCCCCCCCCCCCCCCCCCCTCCCCCCATCTCTTCCGGCATATAAACTAACTCGGATATCCTATAATGTTGTATTTAGTCGGACGGCCACTCGCGCTAGCCTTCGATGTAATCGAATCCATACAGAAGCTGGCCGGGCACCATTTACTCCAATCTCTCGACGGATTCCTATTGGCTCTGTCTCACGATGGTCGGATCGTCTACGTGTCCGAGACAATATCGGTCTATCTCGGACTCAGTCAGGTAAGAGAGTTATAAAGCTACTTTACCAAACTCAAACACTTATGAGTTAATGTCGCTAAATAATCAGAAACACCAACGATGTGTTTTTGTGTGTTTAAAAAATTAATTGTATCTAATTAACAAATGTGCAGGTTACAGTGGAGGTGTTTTCTAACCAAAGTAATAAACAAGACTATTTAATATGCGTCCAATCTACACTGCAGTTCACTTTCTTTTTCACTTGCTGTCAATGTGCGCCACTATCTGATGACACGTAAACTAGGCCCTGTAGAATTTAAATTCAAGGACGCATCCAAACTATGAAAAGTACTTAATTGAAAGCCCTTTTATTTATTGAATGAAAAGTAATTCATGCAATCGGCAATCAAACAAACCAACGATTCGACACATAACGTTAATGGAGGATAACTAGATTGAGATGCGAAGGATAGAAGAACATGATAAATTCGCCCAGTGAACATCAAACTAAGTCACTTTATTTTTTAAGTAACTAAATTTCACACCTATTATTATCTTTAATGAAATACCTAACTGTAAATGCGCAACGTAGGACTTACTCAATGAAAAATTAATAGATTTCAGCCGCAGTTTTTTGCGCGTGAAACTTGAATCATCCAACTGAAGGTGCATTATTGACGATGTAGATATGAGTTGAGTAGATTGGAGTGGCGGTGGCTTACCTTTAGCTTCGCCATATCTCAGAGGGTTGACTAGCTAGTGTTTTTATCAGACGGGGACCTGGTACCGAGGACATTTTACATTGTTAGCTTTCTTTCAAGTAGGGGAGATAAGCGATAAACCTTGTTGAGAGAAAGCGGTAGTGTAGTGGGTTGAGGGAGTGGATACAATGGTAGAGTGGTAGGCTGGGGGAGGGCCAGGGATTATAAGTTATATTCCGGACGTACCGTAATACAAACGACAAACGCAGCTGTTTGGGCTTACAGGGGGGCACTTCCTTATTGAATAATGCATTATTAGGGAGGAGACTGTGTAGTTACTGGGCCGGTATGTTTGTTGGGTTAAGGGGAGTCCCGCCCTATATCTAAGTAAGTGGAGGTGGAGCTATTTGTTTTTAAACTCGATAAAGTTTTTACCGGTTCTTGTTCACCAGATTGTGCGGTACGTCTATCTGCTGGTCATTAATTCCTGAGGGTTTGTAATTAATTACGGAGCGATATAATTGAACAATTGGAGTTACAACTACCCTAACTTATATACAATAAGGTTAAAATAGAGAAAACAAATCGCATTCAGTACCCTCTATGACTGTGCAATATTCTTATTTTATCCAAATAATTTTTTAATTTGGAATAGGCCTTTTGTATCATCTTAGTTTGCAAAGCTACATATTTCGAAAAAATATCCCATATAAAAACACGTAACTGCAGTTTACACAATATAGACATCGATTGATTTAAACTAGGTATTATACTGTCTTCTTACATTTTGCGTTAATTTAAATTTCCTCCTATTTTGTCTCACAAAACAAAAGCTTGATGAAACGCCGACATTGATAGATAAACCCGTTGCTTAAGAAAATGAGGTGTTTAAGATTATGTTTCTTTGGCTATGGGGATCTATCGGGTAATAAATCAAGATAACGTACGAAGCATGTCAATGGTAACCCCTTAAGGTGTGATTAACTCGGGTACAGAAACTCATTCAACCCCAAAGCGCTCAACGGCATGGCCTCCTATCCACCAGTTATAAACTCGGCTATTACAGTCCCAAAGGGGACCCCATCTCTAATCTAAACGACTATTCACAGCTCCGATGCTCAACAACTGAAAACGTCTTAAATATAAACAAATGTTTGGAGACCAACGTTATCTTAAGGCCATGATACACCACAGGAGCGGCGAGCGGCAGCGGCGAGCGGCAGCGGCAGCTTTTTAAAAATAGAACACATTATTTTCTATGTGTGATGATACACCACAAATGGCTGCTGCCGCTCGCCGCTCCTATAGCGTATCATACTAAAAGTCGCCGCTCACATCGGCCGCTTGCCGCGGCCGCTGCCGCTCGCCGCTCCTGGGGTGTATCATGGCCATAATATGTCGAAGTGCTGAACTGTGAAACTGAAGTTAAATTGACACTGAATTTGTGATTTAAATCGGTAATCGGAAACTAATATCATTTTTAAATTTTTGTCAAATATTTAATAATTTTTTTGTTTTACATTTTTTTTAGATTTAATAAACATTGAAAAAAAAATAACGTAAAAAATTTGAAAATTCAAACTCAAAATATACTATCAGCAGTTATTCCAAATATCAACAAAGTGATTCAATGTACAGCAGTGTAGAACTGGATTGGCAATAAAGAACAAAATAGATAAGAAATAAACTAAATGTAAGCAATATACATAAATCCACAACTGAATTAATATATATTATGATATAGAAACTAAAACTGTAACTGAATTAAGATGCGAATGAAAAGAGAAAATGAAACTAAAATATTTGAATTTAATCCAGTGTTCTGCACTGAATGTGCACAAGTCGTATCCAAAATATTATGAATGCGCTGGAAATACCACAAGGTTGTTAGAGGTTTCTTTAGTTAGTTCAATAATATTCATCTACCTGGTACAAGTATTATAATTTGGTCGTACTATTACAGGTAGAATTGGCTGGTTCTACGGTTTTTGATTACATACACCAAGACGACCAAGAGGAACTTATGAAAGCTTTAGGACTGAGTTACGATATGAGACACGAGCCAGGAATCTATAGGGGGGCCAAAGAGTTGCTGGTAAGTTTATTTTATACCTTAATAATTATTTTCAGATGGGGGGGGGAGGTAAATTTCGCCTCGGCGAATTAATGTTAATTGAGGAATAGGAGCATGTTACAATGGCGGATTATTCTAACCAAAACAATAAACGAAATCCTATGGAATATATTTGTTGTGAGTTTATTTTTTGCCCTTATCAAATCCTTTATGTAGAAAATAACTGGCATTTCAGAATGGCAGTATATAATTCACATCTTCCGCCACTAACAATATTAATAATATAAATTGAATTGTTTCTCACAGGAAACAGGATTCGTAAAGGCTAAACACGACGAATTTAACCTGAACAGATCGCTCTGCATTCGATTTAAATCCACGTTGACTAAACGAGGAGTTCATATTCGCTCTTCCGGATATAAGGTACGTTACGTTGTAAATAATTACATAATATATTACAGTATACAGATACACCCAAGCCACCCAAACCCAAAACGATCACACATGGATTTTAAACGTGGGTTACCGCATGGGTTAGTGCGAGTGCAGTGGAATATCCAATGATTACAGTTACAGTATTATGAAAGTAATTGAATCTGTAGGTTGTGGAATACTTCCTCCATTTAAATAAAATATGCTACTTTGGCTTTATACTTGTAATAAATAATGTGTTCTGTCTGTAGGAATATGTTTCGAGCTGATCCTTTACCATAGCCACAGGGTTTTCATATCTTTATTCGGGTTGATGTCAACAAATACGAAATTATTCAAAAATTCATAGATTACGATTTATGGTTAGGGTTTCATGACACGTTTAAGTAAAAATCATCTATTCATCAATTATCAGACTTCTAAACATCAAAATGTCGACGTGATTAATTTCTTAATTTAATATATTTACTGACTTGCTGTACTATTCATAAAGCAAGGGGTTTACTTGTTTCTATGGCAAATACAATTGAAATATTCTAAAATAAAAAGTATTGCAAAAAATATTAATTCTGAAAATTGCCTTTCTATCCAAGTCAAAGTATAATTATAATTAATTATCATATTATTGAATTGTTCTGAACTTCAATAAGAAAGTAACGGTAGGCCCCTAGCTGTGTAAATCACACATAATATTGGTCACCAAACTGTTTAGTGCCACGGGCCACCAGTAGATTCAGGAGAAACGTGTTGCAGCGTGGAGGTCTCATAATACGTCGCGTTTTACTGCACGTCCCGAACCTGTACCGAGTGGTACTGACGTATCTCATCCGTCGTACTGAGTCTGTTCCTCTCTGGCCATCCGAAGAAACGGAAATTATATCGTCATTGATTATGAGACAAGGAGTGGACGAAAGGCAACTCTAAGAATCAATTACAGATCAGAGTTGAAATGAAAATGTGGCAAGTAAAACCAACATAGTTTAGAAAGTTGTGGCGGTTTGGTGTTACTTGATAATATGTTGTTACTGTTGTAATATTATTTTAATTGATAATATGCAGTTGTCAACCCATTAGGTACCACTACCGGTACGTCCGTTATACTCGAGTCCACGTAACTGGTGTATCTGCCTGCTGTGATGGTGGTAGGCCTATATTATTCAGCCTACCGGCGGTTTCCCGTCAGCCACCGCTGTGTTCCAACGCTGCCGTCTTGCTTTCAGTCCCTGGATATCCTCCTTATCCAACGGGCGGATATTCGAGGCCATCACAATGTCACGAAACTCCTCGTAACTCTCAACCTTCTGGTGGACCGCTCGGAATTTAGCGTCGTTCTCTCGCGAGTATTTCTCATCTGCTCTCATTGCCGTTACTAAATTTTTCTCCAATTTCCCAAAGTCAACGTAATCGTCATCTTCAGGGGAAAATTTTCCAGGTGTTTTGGCCATGAATTACGACGGTAAAATTGGTAGATTACAGAAAATTATTACCGGTAGCGGTACAACAAATACCTAGTCCTGTAGTCAGCCTACTTTGCAAGATAGTAGAGTAGATACCGGTATTGCAGTACAACAGTACTGCCTGTCTAATTGGTGATTTAATAAAAATATCAAGTGGCTTTGTTTACACGTTGCTAAAGTAACGACCTTAATATCTAAGTTTTATTTGACGTAAAACAAATAGGATTTTTTCGCATGTGTCATCGATGTGTATAATTTGTCGAGCGCGGCTCAAGTTATTATATCAAGGGAGAAATTAGTTATTTGTTTCTCACATAATACGGAATTGTATTCCACAAAATTCACGTTTTCGATTTTTTATGGTTCAATCACCCAAAAGTATACAATAATCCATATTTTAGGTGATGCATCTAACAGGACGTTTGCGACCTCAGCTAACCACCGAGTCTATAACGGACAACCGAATCCCCACCATTGGCTTCGTCTGCTGCGCTGTTTCCCTCCCATCTCCGATACTAACTGAGATACAACTGGAACCATTTGTATTCGTTATGAAGGCGACGCTTTCCCTGGACGTAACTTACTGTGAACAGAGGTAAAGTGAAAGTAAAGAGGGCTTAAATAATGTCACACATATTTATTTTATAGGAAATATTATACTAACTAAATATCAGAGGCCATGGCATAGGCCAGTAGTGCAGGTGGGTCGCTATATTATTATTATTTATTTGTATAGATTAATTTCGCACTACCAAATCGCCAGGGAGAAATTTTCCAACTTTATATCGCAGTGCGACATTATTTCTCATTATGTCCCTACGCCATACATTTTACTATGTATTTCCAGTATATCCAATATATCCAGTATGTCACCACGTCATTATTAGGTTGTTCTAGAAAGTTAAAGTGCATAACTACAAATAATTCCCCACAAATAAATACAATTTGATTCGCCATTGTTAATAATTTGCACTTTAAAGCATTTCAAGCACAAGTTAAATTATTATCTGGTCAACAATTTCTTGCTATTCTATGTTTGTGGCATTGCACTGCACCCAGACATCCTATGCTATTGTGCTACGCTCAGAGTATGAGTTGCTAAGTAAAACCCGAAAATGTCAGTATCCAAGACGACATTCGTTCACTTTCCGAACTTCCGTAGATCTGGCCATGTTGGCACTACTGTACCAACAGTTAGAAAAACTTCGTATAATTTGCAGAAAGAACGAGTTCTATCTGTTGTTTTCTTTAAATAGGCCTACAGTACTGCTTCATTTATCACTAAATAACAACTGTTCTAATTTTATAATAATAATATTATTTCACGGCTTAACGTGCTTATTGCGAGAGTTGTTAGCGATTATAAATGATTATATTGCTTGGATTAGGTTATAATGTAGTTTGTTGATTTTGTTTCTAGGGTAACGGACTTCACGACTCTAACAACAGACGACGTCCAAGGTCGACGATTGTACGAGTTCGTACACGCTGTAGACCTGGCTGGAGTTAGAAAGTCTCACACCGATTGTAAGTCATTACATTAGATTGTAGGTAAATTATTAACTACAACCGGTAACAAATTTTTACAACATTTCGTGATTTTTTTTACCATATCACAATATATATAATATATAATAAATAATAGTAAATAATATCTAACAATGCCCATTGCCAATAATACAGTTTTCAGTATAAAAATACTATATAGAAATTACTATATAGAATTGAAATTATGTTTTTATTATCATTTTTTAGTGTTGGCCAAAGGTCAGGCAGTGACACCATATTATCGATGGTTGATGAAAGGTTCCCATGTCTGGATGCAGACAGTCTTTATGATAACATGTAACTCGAAAACTGGTGACGACAACACAGTTATCTGTATTAACTACGTATTAAGGTTGGTTTGATGTTCCCACCCCCCCCCCCCCCCCCCCCCCACATAACACGCGAATTAAACTAAATAAGTGGTAGTATGTACGACTTTGGGCCCAAACCATTCAATCCTAAAACTGTACTGATAATGAATT
>JAUCBJ010005410.1:0-58809 GCA_032718475.1 Nemertoderma westbladi
ACAAGTTTCAGTCTAAAAGGATTGTAAATAACAAAGTTGGAGGAGATGTTAACTTTCATACATTTCGCCCTCTAGCGGCAGACGCGGGTAATATAGACAACTCTGCGCGACTCAGTAAAGATATAGCCTATGCTGTAGTAGATGCACCAAGTTCAGTCTAAATGGATTATAAATAACAAAGTTGGAGATGTTAACTTTCAGACATTTCGCCTTCTAGCGGTAGACTGGGGAATTGTAGACGACTCTGCGACTCAGTAAAGATACAGCCTATGCTGTAGTAGATGCCTACCAAGTTTCAGTCTAAACGGATTGTAAATAACAAAGTTGGAGAAGATGTTAACTCTCAGACATTTAGCCCTCTAACGGTAGACTGGGGAACTGTGGACAACTCAGTGACTCCGGAAATATACAGCCTATGCTGCAGTATATAGCTACCAAGTTTCAGCTCAAAAGCATTAAAAACAACCCAATGAGATCAGGTTTTCACTATCGGACAATTCGCCCTCTAGCGGCAGATGGGGGAACTTCAGACGGCTCTGATTATTACATTGCAACGAGTTAGGGCGAGACCTATCTAACGAGCTATAGTAAGCGAGATTTCATCGAGATTAGATGTATAATATTAGATAAAATAATAATACAGTAAGTATAGGCCTACAGAAATAATTATTTTACTTTTAATATTCATAACAGTAAAACAAAAATGTTATAAACCTCTCCTTCCATGCAGCCAATGATTGAGAAAGCAGAATTACACTTGAGCAGTTCGCAACAGACAACCCAAACCCACCCCACCACAATCAACAATACAACCTGGCTTGCTCCTTATCTGTGCCCAGCTAGCTGCGATTTCAATAATTACCTTAACGTTGCTATGATACAGAAAAAAATCCTTCCCTATTCACTACAGCACTAAGAATAGGCCAATTCGATCGTGCTTGGCGAATATGACAAATTTATACACTATTTGATTTTTAATCAATAAATAATCATACATATTTATATTAAACACTCGAATAAAATAAAAACTTTGTGAGAATGGGACACGGCGAATTTACCCATGTTAATTTTATACCAGGTGGGATAAATGTTAGCCCTCTAAATAATTAATTACCGATAGAAGAACCGAAATAATTAGATAAATTTCGCCCGAAAATCACGAAAATCGCCCTCTAGCGGCAGACGGGCGAACTTCAGACGACTCTGAGTATTACGTTGCAACGAGTTAGAGCGAGACCTTTCTAACGAGCTATAGCAAGCGAGATTTCATCGAGATGGGTTCGATTGTATAGCCGATGACAAACACACAGACAGACAGACAATCGATATTTATATATATTAGACTAGAAAGCCAGTGGCCCTTCGGGCCACGGCTTTCTAGTTCACAAGCCTATTCACCATTCCAAACATTAATTAATTAATTAACTTAACAAAACTTCATATTATTGAGAGTGTTCTCTCAAACAAAAGGACTGATGCTGTTTTACTTTTCAGATATCTACACTGGTCAACGTCCTTCGCATAGATGCAGCATGATGTAGTACAGTAGACCTCTGACAATTATCAGCGTAAAAGCATTTTTAATAAATAAATGTGAGAATGTTTTTACTTTTCAGATTCAGATTTTTCGCACCCTAACAGTAGACTGGAAATCCGCAGACTGGTCCGTCCTCCCCATACAAACGGCCTATGGTCAAGCATGCCTTTCCCAAGTATAAGCAAAAAAGCATTAGAAACAACGAAATGGGAGAAGGATTTCACTTGAGACATTTCACCCTCCAGCGGCAGACTGAGAAATTGCAGATTGGTCAGAGTTTTCCACAAACACGCAGTCTATGGTGTAGTAGACCTCTGACAAGTATCAGCCTAAAAGCAATAGAAACAACGAAACGGGATAAGGATTTCACTTTCAGACATTTCGCCCCCTAGCGGCCGAATGGAGAACTGCAGTTTGTTCGGCGTCTTACCTAGACACACACCCTATGGTGACCCACATCTGGCAAGTGTCAGCCTGAAATCATATTAATAACGAAATGGGATAAGGTTTTCACTTTCAGACATTTGACCCCCAAGCGGTAGACTGGATAAATGCAGACTGGTTCTAGCTCCTCCCCAAACACAGTCTATGGTGTAGTAGACCTCTGCCAAGTATCAGCAAAAAAGCATTATAGACAATGAAATGCATAAAGGTTTTCACTTTCAGACATCGCGCCCCCTAGCGGCAGACAGAGCTATTGCAGATTGGTCTTAGTTCTCCACAAACACGCAGTCTTTGATGTAGTAGACCTCTGACAAGTATCAGCCTAAAAACATTATAAACATCAAAATGGGATAAGGTTTTCACGTTCAGACATTTCGCCCCCTAGCGGCCGAATAGAGAACTGCAGGTTGTTCGGCGTCCTCTCCAGACACACACCTTATAGTGTAATACACATCTGCCAAGTGTCAGCCTAAAAGCATTACTAATAACGAAATGGGATAAGGTTTTCACTTTCAGACATTTGGCCCCCTAGCGGTAGACTGGAGAAATGCAGACTGGTTCTAGCTCCTCCCCAAACACGCAGTCTTGGTGTAGTAGACCTCTGCCAAGAATCAGCAAAAACGCAGTAAAAACAACGAAATGGGTGAAGGTTTTCACTTTCAGACATTGCGCCCCCTACCGGCAGACAGAGGAATTTCAGATTATTCAGAGTTGTCTACAAACACGCAGTCTATGGTGTAGTCGACTTCTGCCAAGTATCAGCAAAAAAGCATTATAAACAACGAAATGGGATAAGGTTTTCACTTTCAGATATTTCTCCCCCTAGCGGCAGACTGGGGAATTGCAGATTAGTCGGCATCCTCCGAAAACACACAGCCTATGGTATAGTAGACCTCTGCCACGTATCAGCTAAAAGGCATTAATAATAACGAAATGGGAGAAGGTTTTCAGTTTCTGACATTTCGCCCCCTAGCGGCAGACTGGAGAACTGCAGATTGTTCAGTGTCTTCCCAAACACACAGTCTATGGTCAGGAACGTATCTGCAAAGTATCATTTAGAACAGATTGAGTCTGTTGGTGCAACCGCTGTTATAGAGTTTCCTGCTGGTTGACAAATTTGGCTGAAAATGGTTATGGAATAATAGCCCATTTTGACCACAAATACGCATTCACACATAAATAATGCAAAAAATTCGCCTCGATATAACGACGTTTCGCGTCCATATGCTCGGGGCAGTCTGCATCACGTAGATGCGCATCAAAAAGTAACATAATAGTCGGACCCAACGTGTAGAGTGACAGAATGAACTGCTAGGCCTACTGCGCTACCGGTACCAAATTCACGAAATCTGCATTCACGCAAACAAACGCGTAAAGTAAGACTCGAGATAGCGACAGTGCACGTGCTCGTGACGAGAGCTTTCGTTCGATGTATCGCGAGCTCCGATTGGTGCTTGTGTGTAGAAACGTATAGCTTGGACAGACAGACAGACAGACAAACACATGATATTTATATATATAGACTAGAAAGCCTGTGGCCCTTCGGGCCACAGCTTTCTAGTGCACGTGCAGATGATATATGAATATGTGTGGGAGATTTGAGAACTGCATACGGAATAGACACCATCATTAAATAAAACACCACCCCCATAAGAGATAACTGTCAAGTTTCAACTTTAGTCAGATTGTAAATAACAAAATTTCCAGAAAATGATCACTTTCAGATCCACCCTCTACCTGCGGACTGGTGAAATGCAGACGGCGCTGCAGTTTGGTAAAGGTGGGGTTTATGGTGAAGTAAAATGCCTGCCTTTCAAGTTTCAGCTTAAACAGATTGTAAATAACAAAATTGGTGTAGATGTTCACATTCAGACTTCTAGCGGTAGACTGAAGAACTGTAGACGACTCTGGGACTCCGTAAAGATACAGAATATGCTGCAGTAGATTCCTGCCAAGTTTCAGCTCAAAGGGATTAAAGAGAACCAATTGGGATGAGGTGTTCACTATCAGACAATTCGCCCTCTAGCGGCAGATAGGGGAACTGTATACAACTCTGCGACTCCGTAAAGGTAGAGCCTATGCTGTAGTAGATGCCTACCAAGTTTCAGTCTAAACCGTTTGTAAATAACAAAGTTGGAGAAGATGTTAATTTTCAGACATTTCACCCTCTAGCGGTAGACTGGGGAAGTGTATAGGACTCTGCAACTCCGTAAAGATAGAGCCTAGGATGTAGTAGATACCTGCCAAGTTTCAGCTCAAAAGGATTAAAAAGAACCAAATGGGATGAGGTTTTCACTATCAGACAATTCGCCCTCTTGCGTCTGACTGTGGAACTGTAGACGACTCTACTACTCCGCAAAGATATAGCCTATGCTATAGTAGATGCCTACCAAGTTTCAGTCTAAAAGGATTGTAAATAACAAAGTTGGAGAAGATGTTAACTTTCATACATTTCGCCCTCTAGCGGCAGACGCGGGTACTGTAGACAACTCTGCGCGACTCAGTAAAGATATAGCCTATGCTGTAGTAGATGCCTACCAAGTTCAGTCTAAATGGATTATAAATAACAAAGTTGGAGAAGATGTTAACTTGCAGACATTTCGCCCTTTAGCGGTAGACTGGGAAATTGTAGACGACTCTGCGACTCAGTAAAGATTCAGCCTATGCTGTAGTAGATGCCTACCAAGTTTCAGTCAAAACGGATTGTAAATAATAAAGTTGGAGAAGATGTTATCTCTCAGACATTTAGCACTCTAACGGTAGACTGGGGAACTGTAGACCACCCAGTGACTCCGGAAATATACAGCCTATGCTGCAGTATATAGCTACCAAGTTTCAGCTCAAAAGCATTAAAAACAACCCAATAAGATCAGGTTTTCACTATCGGATAATTCGCCCTCTAGCGGCAGACGGGGGAACTTCAGACGGCTCTGAGTATTACGTTGCAACGAGTTAGGGCGAGACCTATCTAACGAGCTATAGTAAGCGAGATTTCATCGAGATTAGATGTATAATATTAGATAACATAATAATACAGTAAGTATAGGCCTATAGAAATAATTATTTTTACTTTTAATATTCATAACAGTAAAACAAAAATGTTATAAACCTCTCCTTCCATGCAGCCAATGATTGAGAAAGCAGAATTACTACAACCCAAACCCACCCCAATCAACACTCCAGCCTGCTTGCTCCTTATCTGTGCCCAGCCAGCTAGCTGCGAGTTCAATAATTACCTTAAGGTTGCTACAGAAAACAATCCTTCCCTATTCAATAACAATAGGCCAATTCGATCGTGCTTGGCGAATATGACATATTTATACACTATTTGTTTTTTAATCAATAAATAATCATACATATTTATATTAAACACTCGAATAAAATAAATACTTTGTGAGAATGGGACACGGCGAATCTACCCATGTTAATTTTATACCAGGTGGGATAAATGTTAGCCCTCTAAATCATTAATTACCGATAGAAGAACCGAAATAATTCGATAAATTTCGCCCGAAAATCACGAAAATCGCCCTCTAGCGGCAGACGGGCGAACTTCAGACGACTCTGAGTATTACGTTGCAACGAGTTAGGGCGAGACCTTTCTAACGAGCTATAGCAAGCGAGATTTCATCGAGATGGGTTCGATTGTATAGCCGATGACAAACACACAGACAGACTGACTGACTGACAGACAATCGATATTTATATATATTAGATAATACTAGAAAGCCAGTGGCCCTTCGGGCCACGGCTTTCTAGTTCACAAGCCTATTCACCATTCCAAACATTAATTAATTAATTAACTTAACAAAACTTCATATGATTGAGAGTGTTCTCGCAAACAAAAGACTGATGCTGTTTTACTTTTTCAGATATCTACACTGGTCAACGTCTTTCACATAGATGCAGCCTTATGATGTAGTACAGTAGACCTCTGACAATTATAAGCGTAAAAGCATTTTTAATAAATAAATGTGAGAATGTTTTTACTTTTCAGATTCAGATATTTCGCACCCTAGCAGTAGACTGGAAATCCGTAGACTGGTTAGCGTTATCCCCATACAAACAGCCTATGGTCAAGCATGCCTTTCCCAAGTATAAGCAAAAAAGCATTAGAAACAACGAAATGGGAGAAGGATTTCACTTGAGACATTTCACCCTCTAGCGGCAGACTGAGAAATCGCAGATTGGTGAGAGTTTTCCACAAACACGCAGTCTATGGTGTAGTAGACCTCTGACAATTATCAGCCTAAAAGCATTAGAAACAACGAAACGGGATAAGGTTTTCACTTTCAGACATTTCGGCCCCTAGCGGCCGAATGGAGAACTGCAGTTTGTTCGGCGTCTTACCTAGACACACACCCTATGGTGTATTACACATCTGGCAAGTGTCAGCCTGAAAGCATATTAATAACGAAATGGGATAAGGTTTTCACTTTCAGAAATTTGGCCCCCTAGTGGTAGACTGGATAAATGCAGACTGGTTCTAACTCCTCGCCAAACACACAGTCTATGGTGTAGCAGACCTCTGTCGAGTATCAACAAAAAAGCATTATAAACAATGAAATGCATAAAGGTTTTCACTTTCAGACATTGCGCCCCCTAGCGGCAGACAAAGCTATTGCAAATTGGTCTTAGTTCTCCACAAACACGCAGTCTTTGATGTAGTAGACCTCTGACAAGTATCAGCCTAAAAACATTATAAACATCAAAATGGGATAAGGTTTTCACGTTCAGACATTTCGCCCCCTAGCGGCCAAATGGAGAACTGCAGTTTGTTCGGCGTCTTACCTAGACACACACCCTATGGTGTAATACAAATCTGCCAAGTGTCAGCCTAAAAGCATTATTAATAACGAAATGGGATACGGTTTTCACTTTCAGACATTTGGCCCCCTAGCGGTAGACTGGAGAAATGCAGACTGGTTCTAGCTCCTCCACAAACACGTAGTCTTGGTGTAGTAGACCTCTGCCAAGTATCAGCAAAAAAGCAGTATAAACAACGAAATGGGTGAAGGTTTTCACTTTCAGACATTGCGCCCCCTACCGGCAGACAGAGGAATTTCAGATTATTCAGAGTTCTCTACAAACACGCAGTCTATGGTGTAGTTGACTTCTGCCAAGTATCAGCAAAAAAGCATTATAAACAACGAAATGGGATAAGGTTATCACTTTCAGATATTGCTCCCCCTAGCGGCAGACTGGGGAATTGCAGATTGGTCAGCATCCTCCGAAAACACACAGCCTATGGTGTAGTAGACCTCTGCCACGTATCAGCTAAAAGGCATTAATAATAACGAAATGGGAGAAGGTTTTCAGTTTCTGACATTTCGCCCCCTAGCGGCAGACTGGAAAACTGCAGATTGATCAGTGTCTTCCCAAACACACAGTCTATGGTCAGGAACGTATCTGCAAAGTATCATTTAGAACAGATTTATTCTGATGGTGCAACCGCTGTTATAGAGTTTCCTACAGAATGAACTGCTAGGCCTACTGTGCTACCGGTACCAAATTCACGAAATCTGCATTCACGCAAACAAACGCGTAAAATAAGACTCGAGATAGCGACAGTGCACGTGCTCGTGACGAGAGCTTTCGTTCGATGTATCGCGAGCTCAGATTGGTGCTTGTGTGTAGAAACGTATAGCTTGGACAGACAAACAGACAGACAGACACATGATATTTATATATATAGACTAGAAAGCCAGTGGCCCTTCGGGCCATGGCTTTCTAGTTCACAAGCCTATTCACCATTCCAAACATTAATTAATTAATTAACTTAACAAAACTTCATATGATTGAGAATGTTCTCTCAAACAAAAGACTGATGCTGTTTTACTTTTTCAGATATCTACACTGGTCAACATCCTTCACATAGATGCAGCCTTATGATGTAGTACTGTAGACCTCTGACAATTATAAGCGTAAAAGCATTTTTAATAAATAAATGTGAGAATGTTTTTACTTTTCAGATTCAGATATTTCGCACCCTAGCAGTAGACTGGAAATCCGGAGACTGGTTAGCGTCCTCCCTATACAAACAGCCTATGGTCAAGCATACCTTTCCCAAGTATAAGCAAAAAAGCATTAGAAACAACGAAATGGGAGAAGGATTTCACTTGAGACATTTCACCCTCTAGCGGCAGACTGAGAAATTGCAGATTGGTCAGAGTTTTCCACAAACACGCAGTCTATGGTGTAGTAGACCTCTGACAATTATCAGCCTAAAAGCATTAGAAACAACGAAACGGGATAAGGTTTTCACTTTCAGACATTTCGGCCCCTAGCGGCCGAATGGAGAACTGCAGTTTGTTCGGCGTCTTACCTAGACACACACCCTATGGTGTATTACACATCTGGCAAGTGTCAGCCTGAAAGCATATTAATAACGAAATGGGATAAGGTTTTCACTTTCAGACATTTGGCCCCCTAGCGGTAGACTGGATAAATGCAGACTGGTTCTAACTCCTCCCCAAACACACAGTCTATGGTGTAGTAGACCTCTGTCGAGTATCAGCAAAAAAGCATTATAAACAATGAAATGCATAAAGGTTTTCACTTTCAGACATTGCGCCCCCTAGCGGCAGACAGAGCTATTGCAAATTGGTCTTAGTTCTCCACAAACACGCAGTCTTTGATGTAGTAGACCTCTGACAAGTATCAGCCTAAAAACATTAGAAACAACGAAACGGGATAAGGTTTTCACGTTCAGACATTTCGCCCCCTAGCGACCAAATGGAGAACTGCAGTTTGTTCGGCGTCTTACCTAGACACACACCCTATGGTGTAATACAAATCTGCCAAGTGTCAGCCTAAAAGCATTATTAATAACGAAATGGGATAAGGTTTTCACTTTCAGACATTTGGCCCCCTAGCGGTAGACTGGAGAAATGCAGACTGGTTCTAGCTCCTCCCCAAACACGCAGTCTTGGTGTAGTAGACCTCTGCCAAGTATCAGCAAAAATGCAGTATAAACAACGAAATGGGTGAAGGTTTTCACTTTCAGACATTGCGCCCCCTACCGGCAGACAGATGAATTTCAGATTATTCAGAGTTCTCTACAAACACGCAGTCTATGGTGTAGTCGACTTCTGCCAAGTATCAGCAAAAAAGCATTATAAACAACGAAATGGGATAAGGTTTTCACTTTCAGATATTGCTCCCCCTAGCGGCTGACTGGGGAATTGCAGATTGGTCAGCATCCTCCGAAAACACACAGCCTATGGTGTAGTAGACCTCTGCCACGTATCAGCTAAAAGGCATTAATAATAACGAAATGGGAGAAGGTTTTCAGTTTCTGACATTTCGCCCCCTAGCGGCAGACTGGAGAACTGCAGATTGATCAGTGTCTTCCCAAACACACAGTCTATGGTCAGGAACTTATCTGCAAAGTATCATTTAGAACAGATTGAGTCTAATGGTGCAACCGCTGTTATAGAGTTTCCTACAGAATGAACTGCTAGGCCTACTGCGCTACCGGTACCAAATTCACGAAATCTGCATTCACGCAAACAAACGCGTAAAATAAGACTCGAGATAGCGACAGTGCACGTGCTCGTGACGAGAGCTTTCGTTCGATGTATCGCGAGCTCAGATTGGTGCTTGTGTGTAGAAACGTATAGCTTGGACAGACAAACAAACAAACAGACAGACAGACAGACAGACAGACAGACACATGATATTTATATAAATAGACTAGAAAGCCAGTGGCCCTTCGGGCCACGGCTTTCTAGTTCACAAGCCTATTCACCATTCCAAACATTAATTAATTAATTAATTAATTAACTTAACAAAACTTCATTTGATTGAGAGTGTTCTCTCAAACAAAAGACTGATGCTGTTTTACTTTTTCAGATATCTACACTGGTCAACGTCCTTCACATGATGTAGTACAGTAGACCTCTGACAATTATAAGCGTAAAAGCATTTTTAATAAATAAATGTGAGAATGTTTTTACTTTTCAGATTCAGATATTTCGCACCCTAGCAGTAGACTGGAAATCCAGAGACTGGTTAGCGTCCTCCCCATACAAACAGCCTATGGTCAAGCATACCTTTCCCAAGTATAAGCAAAAAAGCATTAGAAACAAAGAAATGGGAGAGGGATTTCACTTGAGACATTTCACCCTCTAGCGGCAGACTGAGAAATTGCAGATTGGTCAGAGTTTTCCACAAACACGCAGTCTATGGTGTAGTAGACCTCTGACAATTATCAGCCTAAAAGCATTAGAAACAACGAAACGGGATAAGGTTTTTACTTTCAGACATTTCGCCCCCTAGCGGCCGAATGGAGAACTGCAATTTGTTTGGCGTCTTACCTAGACACACACCCTATGGTGTACTACACATCTGGCAAGTGTCAGCCTGAAAGCATATTAATAACGAAATGGGATAAGGTTTTCACTTTCAGACATTTGGCCCCCTAGCGGTAGACTGGATAAATGCAGACTGGTTCTAGCTCCTCCCCAAACACACAGTCTATGGTGTAGTAGACCTCTGTCGAGTATCAGCAAAAAAGAATTATAAACAATGAAATGCATGAAGGTTTTCACTTTCAGACATTGCGCCCCCTAGCGGCAGAGAGAGCTATTGCAAATTGGTCTTAGTTCTCCACAAACACGCAGTCTTTGATGTAGTAGACCTCTGACAAGTATGAGCCTAAAAACATTATAAACATAAAAATGGCATAAGGTTTTCACGTTCAGACATTTCGCCCCCTAGCGGCCAAATGGAGAACTGCAGTTTGTTCGGCGTCTTACCTAGACACACTCCCTATGGTGTAATACAAATCTGCCAAGTGTCAGCCTAAAAGCATTATTAATAACGAAATGGGATAAGGTTTTCACTTTCAGACATTTGGCCCCCTAGTGGTAGACTGGAGAAATGCAGACTGGTTCTAGCTCCTCCCCAAACACGCAGTCTTGGTGTAGTAGACCTCTGCCAAGTATCAGCAAAAAATCAGTATAAAGAACGAAATGGGTGAAGGTTTTCACTTTCAGACATTGCGCCCCCTACCGGCAGACAGAGGAATTTCAGATTATTCAGAGTTCTCTACAAACACGCAGTCTATGGTGTAGTCGACTTCTGCCAAGTATCAGCAAAAAAGCATTATAAACAACGAAATGGGATAAGGTTTTCACTTTCAGATATTGCTCCCCCTAGCGGCAGACTGAGGAATTGCAGATTGGTCAGCATCCTCCGAAAACACACAGCCTATGGTGTAGTAGACCTCTGCCACGTATCAGCTAAAAGGCATTAATAATAACGAAATGGGAGAAGGTTTTCAGTTTCTGACATTTCGCCCCCTAGCGGCAGACTGGAGAACTGCAGATTGATCAGTGTCTTCCCAAACACACAGTCTATGGTCAGGAACGTATCTGCAAAGTATCATTTAGAACAGATTGAGTCTGATGGTGCAACCGCTGTTATAGAGTTAGAGTTTCCTACAGAATGAACTGCTAGGCCTACTGCGCTACCGGTACCAAATTCACGAAATCTGCATTCACGCAAACAAACGCGTAAAATAAGACTCGAGATAGCGACAGTGCACGTGCTCGTGACGAGAGCTTTCGTTCGATGTATCGCGAGCTCAGATTGGTGCTTGTGTGTAGAAACGTATAGCTTGGACAGACAAGCAGACAGACAGACAGACAGACAGACAGACACATGATATTTATATATATAGATAGATAGAAAGCCAGTGGCCCTTCGGGCCACGGCTTTCTAGTTCACAAGCCTATTCACCATTCCAAACATTAATTAATTAATTTACTTAACAAAACTTCATATGATTGTGAGTGTTCTCTCAAACAAAAGGACTGATGCTGTTTTACTTTTCAGATATCTACACTGGTCAACGTCCTTCACATAGATGTAGCCTTATGATGTAGTACAGTAGACCTCTGACAATTATCAGCGTAAAAGCATTTTTAATAAATAAATGTGAGAATGTTTTTACTTTTCAGATTCAGATTTTTCGCCCCCTAGCAGTAGACTGGAAATCCGCAGACTGGTTAGGGTCCTCCCCATACAAACAGCCTATGGTCAAGCATGCCTTTCCTAAGTATAAGCAAAAAAGCATTAGAAACAATGAAATTGGAGAAGGATTTCACTTGAGACATTTCACCCTCTAGCGGCAGACTGAGAAATTGTAGATTGGTCAGAGTTTTCCACAAACACGCAGTCTATGGTGTAGTAGACCTCTGACAAGTATCCGCCTAAAAGCATTATAAACAACGAAACGGGATAAGGTTTTCACTTTCAGACATTTCGCCCCCTAGCGGCCGAATGGAGAACTGCAGTTTGTTCGGCGTCTTACCTAGACACACACCCTATGGTGTACTACTACACATCTGGCAAGTGTCAGCCTGAAATCATATTAATAACGAATTGGGATAAGGTTTTCACTTTCAGACATTTGGCCCCCAAGCGGTAGACTGGATAAATGCAGACTGGTTCTAGCTTCTCCCCAAACACACAGTCTATGTTGTAGTAGACCTCTGCCAAGTATCAGCAAAAAAGCATTATAAACCATGAAATGCATAAAGGTTTTCACTTTCAGACATTGCGCCCCCTAGCGGCAGACAGAGCTATTGCAGATTGGTCTTAGTTCTCCACAAACACGCAGTCTTTGATGTAGTAGACCTCTGACAAGTATCAGCCTAAAAACATTATAAACATCAAAATGGAATAATGTTTTCACGTTAAGACATTTCGCCCCCTAGCGGCCGAATAGATAACTGCAGGTTGTTCGGCGTCCTCTCCAGACACACACCCTATGGTGTAATACACATCTGACAAGTGTCAGACTAAAAGCATTATTAATAACGAAATGGGATAAGGTTTTTACTTTCAGACATTTGGCCCCCTAGCGGCAGACTGGAGAAATGTAGACTGGTTCTAGCTCCTCCCCAAACACGCAGTCTTTGTGTAGTAGACCTCTGCAAAGTATCAGCAAAAAAGCAGTATAAACAACGAAATGGGTGAAGGTTTTCACTTTCAGACATTGCGCCCCCTACCGGCAGACAGAGGAATTTCAGATTATTCAGAGTTCTCTTCAAACACGCAGTCTATGGTGTAGTCGACTTCTGACAAGTATCAGCCAAAAACATTATAAACATCAAAATGGGATAAGGTTTTCACGTTCAGACATTTCGCCCCCTAGCGGCCGAATAGAGAACTGCAGGTTGTTCGGCGTCCTCTCCAGACACAGACCCTATGGTGTAATACACATCTGCCAAGTGTCAGCATAAAAGCATTATTAATAACGAAATGGGATAAGGTTTTCACTTTCAGACATTTGGCCCCCTAGCAGTAGACTGGAGAAATGCAGACTGGTTCTAGCTCCTCCCCAAACACGCAGTCTTGGTGTAGTAGACCTCTGCCAAGTATCAGCAAAAAAGCAGTATAAACAACGAAATGGGTGAAGGTTTTCACTTTCAGACATTGCGCCCCCTACCGGCAGACAGAGAAATTTCAGATTATTCAGAGTTCTCTACAAACACGCAGTCTATGGTGTAGTCGACTTCTGCCAAGTATCAGCAAAAAAGCATTATAAACAACGAAATGCGATAAGGTTTTCACTTTCAGATATTTATCCCCCTAGCGGCAGACTGGGGAATTGCAGATTGGTCAGCATCCTCCGAAAACACACAGCCTATAGTGTAGTAGACCTCTGCCACGTATCAGTTTAAAGGCATTAATAATAACGAAATGGGAGCAGGTTTTCAGTTTCCCACATTTCGCCCCCTAGCGGCAGACTGGAGAAATGCAGACTGGTTCTAGCTCCTCCCCAAACACGCAGTCTTGGTGTAGTAGACCTCTGCCAAGTATCAGCAAAAAAGCAGTATAAACAACGAAATGGGTGAAGGTTTTCACTTTCAGACATTGCGCCCCCTACCGGCAGACAGAGAAATTTCAGATTATTCAGAGTTCTCTACAAACACGCAGTCTATGGTGTAGTCGACTTCTGCCAAGTATCAGCAAAAAAGCATTATAAACAACGAAATGCGATAAGGTTTTCACTTTCAGAAATTTATCCCCCTAGCGGCAGACTGGGGAATTGCAGATTGGTCAGCATCCTCCGAAAACACACAGCCTATAGTGTAGTAGACCTCTGCCACGTATCAGTTTAAAGGCATTAATAATAACGAAATGGGAGCAGGTTTTCAGTTTCCCACATTTCGCCCCCTAGCGGCAGACTGGAGAACTGCAGATTGATCAGTGTCGTCCCAAACACACAGTCTATGGTCAAGAACGTATCTGCAAAGTATCATTTAGAACAGATTGAGTCTGTTGGTGCAACCGCTGTTATAGAGTTTCCTGCTGGTTGACAAATTTGGCTGAAAATGGTTATGGAATAATAGCCCAATTTGACCACAAATACGCATTCACACATAAATGATGCATAAAATTCGCCTCGATATAACGACGTTTCGCGTCCATGTGCTCGGGGCAGTCTGCATCACGTAGATGCGCATCAAAATGTAGCATAATAGTCGAGACCCAACATGTAGAGTGACAGAATGGACTGCTAGGCCTACTGCGCTACCGGTACCAAATTCACGAAATCTGCATTCACGCAAACAAACGCGTAAAATAAGACTCGAGATAGCGACAGTGCACGTGCTCGTGACGAGAGCTTTCGTTCGATGTATCGCGAGCTCAGATTGGTGCTTGTGTGTAGAAACGATATTACTCGGTAAGGGTGAGTAACTAAGGGTCGAGTAGTAAGTTCACGATACTATCACTACCTTACTCGGTAAGGGTGAGTAACTAAGGGTACGAGTAGTAAGTTCACGATACTATCACTACCTTACTCGGTAAGGGTGAGTAACTAATGGTGCGAGTATTAAGTTCACGATACTATCACTACCTTACTCGGTAAGGGTGAGTAACTAAGGTCGAGTAGTAAGTTCACGATACTATCACCACCTTACTCGGTAAGGGTGAGTAACTAAGGGTCGAGTAGTAAGTTCACGATACTATCACTACCTTACTCGGTAAGGGTGAGTAACTAAGGGTCGAGTAGTAAGTTCACGATACTATCACCACCTTACTCGGTAAGGGTGAGTAACTAAGGGTCGAGTAGTAAGTTCACGATACTATCACTACCTTACTCGGTAAGGGTGAGTAACTAAGGGTACGAGTAGTAAGTTCACGATACTATCACCACCTTACTCGGTAAGGGTGAGTAACTAAGGGTCGAGTAGTAAGTTCACGATACTATCACTACCTTACTCGGTAAGGGTGAGTAACTAAGGGTACGAGTAGTAAGTTCACGATACTATCACTACCTTACTCGGTAAGGGTGAGTAACTAAGGGTCGAGTAGTAAGTTCACGATACTATCACTACCTTACTCGGTAAGGGTGAGTAACTAATGGTACGAGTAGTAAGTTCACGATACTATCACTACCTTACTCGGTAAGGGTGAGTAACTAAGGATCGAGTAGTAAGTTCACGATACTATCACTACCTTACTCGGTAAGGGTGAGTAACTAAGGATCGAGTAGTAAGTTCACGATACTATCACTACCTTACTCGGTAAGGGTGAGTAACTAATGGTACGAGTAGTAAGTTCACGATACTATCACTACCTTACTCGGTAAGGGTGAGCAACTAATGGTACGAGTAGTAAGTTCACGATACTATCACTAGCTTAGTCGGTAAGGGTGAGTAACTAAGGATCGAGTAGTAAGTTCACGATACTAGCACTACCTTACTCGGTAAGGGTGAGTAACTAAGGGTCGAGTAGTAAGTTCACGATACTATCACTACCTTAGTCGGTAAGGGTGAGTAACTAATGGTGCGAGTAGTAAGTTCACGATACTATCACTACCTTACTCGGTAAGGGTGAGTACCTAAGGATCGAGTAGTAAGTTCACGATACTAGCACTACCTTACTCGGTACGGGTGAGTAACTAATGGTGCGAGTAGTAAGTTCACGATACTATCACTACCTTACTCGGTAAGGGTGAGTACCTAAGGATCGAGTAGTAAGTTCACGATACTAGCACTACCTTACTCGGTAAGGGTGAGTAACTAAGGGTCGAGTAGTAAGTTCACGATACTATCACTACCTTACTCGGTAAGGGTGAGTAACTAAGGGTCGAGTAGTAAGTTCACGATACTATCACTACCTTACTCGGTAAGGGTGAGTAACTAAGGGTCGAGTAGTAAGTTCACGATACTAGCACTACCTTACTCGGTAAGGGTGAGTAACTAAGGGTACGAGTAGTAAGTTCACGAAACTATCACTACCTTAGTCGGTAAGGGTGAGTAACTAAGGATCGAGTAGTAGGTTCACGATACTATCACTACCTTACTCGGTAAGGGTGAGTAACTAAGTTCACGATACTATCACTACCTTAGTCGGTAAGGGTGAGTAACTAAGGGTCGAGTAGTAAGTTCACGATACTATCACTACCTTACTCGGTAAGGGTGAGTAACTAAGGGTCGAGTAGTAAGTTCACGATACTAGCACTACCTTACTCGGTAAGGGTGAGTAACTAAGGGTCGAGTAGTAAGTTCACGATACTATCACTACCTTACTCGGTAAGGGTGAGTAACTAAGGGTCGAGTAGTAAGTTCACGATACTATCACTACCTTACTCGGTAAGGGTGAGTACCTAAGGATCGAGTAGTAAGTTCACGATACTAGCACTACCTTACTCGGTAAGGGTGAGTAACTAAGGGTCGAGTAGTAAGTTCACGATACTATCACTACCTTAGTCGGTAAGGGTGAGTAACTAATGGTGCGAGTAGTAAGTTCACGATACTATCACTACCTTACTCGGTAAGGGTGAGTACCTAAGGATCGAGTAGTAAGTTCACGATACTAGCACTACCTTACTCGGTACGGGTGAGTAACTAATGGTGCGAGTAGTAAGTTCACGATACTATCACTACCTTACTCGGTAAGGGTGAGTACCTAAGGATCGAGTAGTAAGTTCACGATACTAGCACTACCTTACTCGGTAAGGGTGAGTAACTAAGGGTCGAGTAGTAAGTTCACGATACTATCACTACCTTACTCGGTAAGGGTGAGTACCTAAGGATCGAGTAGTAAGTTCACGATACTAGCACTACCTTACTCGGTAAGGGTGAGTAACTAAGGGTCGAGTAGTAAGTTCACGATACTATCACTACCTTACTCGGTAAGGGTGAGTACCTAAGGGTCGAGTAGTAAGTTCACGATACTATCACTACCTTAGTCGGTAAGGATGAGTATCTAAGGATCGAGTAGTAAGTTCACGATACTATCACTACCTTAGTCGGTAAGGGTGAGTAACTAAGGGTCGAGTAGTAAGTTCACGATACTATCACTACCTTAGTCGGTAAGGGTGAGTAACTAATGGTGCGAGTAGTAAGTTCACGATACTATCACTACCTTAGTCGGTAAGGGTGAGTAACTAAGGGTCGAGTAGTAAGTTCACGATACTATCACTACCTTAGTCGGTAAGGGTGAGTAACTAAGGGTCGAGTAGTAAGTTCACGATACTATCACTACCTTAGTCGGTAAGGGTGAGTAACTAATGGTGCGAGTAGTAAGTTCACGATACTATCACTACCTTAGTCGGTAAGGGTGAGTAACTAAGGATCGAGTAGTAAGTTCACGATACTAGCACTACCTTACTCGGTAAGGGTGAGTATCTAAGGATCGAGTAGTAAGTTCACGATACTATCACTACCTTACTCGGTAAGGGTGAGTAACTAATGGTACGAGTAGTAAGTTCACGATACTATCACTACCTTACTCGGTAAGGGTGAGTAACTAAGGGTACGAGTAGTAAGTTCACGATACTATCACTACCTTACTCGGTAAGGGTGAGTAACTAATGGTGCGAGTAGTAAGTTCACGATACTATCACTACCTTACTCGGTAAGGGTGAGTAACTAAGGGTCGAGTAGTAAGTTCACGATACTATCACTACCTTACTCGGTAAGGGTGAGTAACTAATGGTGCGAGTAGTAAGTTCACGATACTATCACTACCTTACTCGGTAAGGGTGAGTAACTAAGGGTCGAGTAGTAAGTTCACGATACTATCACTACCTTACTCGGTAAGGGTGAGTAACTAAGGGTACGAGTAGTAAGTTCACGATACTATCACTACCTTACTCGGTAAGGGTGAGTAACTAATGGTGCGAGTAGTAAGTTCACGATACTATCACTACCTTACTCGGTAAGGGTGAGTAACTAAGGGTCGAGTAGTAAGTTCACGATACTATCACTACCTTACTCGGTAAGGGTGAGTAACTAATGGTGCGAGTAGTAAGTTCACGATACTATCACTACCTTACTCGGTAAGGGTGAGTAACTAAGGGTCGAGTAGTAAGTTCACGATACTATCACTACCTTACTCGGTAAGGGTGAGTAACTAATGGTGCGAGTAGTAAGTTCACGATACTATCACTACCTTACTCGGTAAGGGTGAGTAACTAAGGGTCGAGTAGTAAGTTCACGATACTATCACTACCTTACTCGGTAAGGGTGAGTAACTAATGGTGCGAGTAGTAAGTTCACGATACTATCACTACCTTACTCGGTAAGGGTGAGTAACTAAGGGTCGAGTAGTAAGTTCACGATACTATCACTACCTTACTCGGTAAGGGTGAGTAACTAAGGGTACGAGTAGTAAGTTCACGATACTATCACTACCTTACTCGGTAAGGGTGAGTAACTAATGGTGCGAGTAGTAAGTTCACGATACTATCACTACCTTACTCGGTAAGGGTGAGTAACTAAGGGTCGAGTAGTAAGTTCACGATACTATCACTACCTTACTCGGTAAGGGTGAGTAACTAATGGTACGAGTAGTAAGTTCACGATACTATCACTACCTTACTCGGTAAGGGTGAGTATCTAAGGATCGAGTAGTAAGTTCACGATACTAGCACTACCTTACTCGGTAAGGGTGAGTAACTAAGGGTCGAGTAGTAAGTTCACGATACTATCACTACCTTACTCGGTAAGGGTGAGTAACTAAGGGTCGAGTAGTAAGTTCACGATACTAGCACTACCTTACTCGGTAAGGGTGAGTAACTAAGGGTCGAGTAGTAAGTTCACAATACTATCACTACCTTACTCGGTAAGGGTGAGTAACTAAGGGTCGAGTATTAAGTTCACGATACTATCACTACCTTACTCGGTAAGGGTGAGTAACTAAGGGTCGAGTAGTAAGTTCACGATACTATCACTACCTTACTCGGTAAGGGTGAGTAACTAATGGTGCGAGTAGTAAGTTCACGATACTATCACTACCTTAGTCGGTAAGGGTGAGTAACTAAGGATCGAGTAGTAAGTTCACGATACTATCACTACCTTACTCGGTAAGGGTGAGTAACTAATGGTGCGAGTAGTAAGTTCACGATACTATCACTACCTTAGTCGGTAAGGGTGAGTAACTAATGGTGCGAGTAGTAAGTTCACGATACTATCACTACCTTACTCGGTAAGGGTGAGTAACTAATGGTACGAGTAGTAAGTTCACGATACTATCACTACCTTACTCGGTAAGGGTGAGTAACTAATGGTGCGAGTAGTAAGTTCACGATACTATCACTACCTTACTCGGTAAGGGTGAGTAACTAATGGTGCGAGTAGTAAGTTCACGATACTATCACTACCTTAGTCGGTAAGGGTGAGTAACTAATGGTGCGAGTAGTAAGTTCACGATACTATCACTACCTTACTCGGTAAGGGTGAGTATCTAAGGATCGAGTAGTAAGTTCACGATACTATCACTACCTTACTCGGTAGGGGTGAGTAACTAAGGGTCGAGTAGTAAGTTCACGATACTATCACTACCTTACTCGGTAGGGGTGAGTAACTAAGGGTACGAGTAGTAAGTTCACGATACTATCACTACCTTACTCGGTAAGGGTGAGTAACTAAGGGTCGAGTAGTAAGTTCACGATACTATCACTACCTTACTCGGTAAGGGTGAGTAACTAATGGTGCGAGTAGTAAGTTCACGATACTATCACTACCTTACTCGGTAAGGGTGAGTATCTAAGGATCGAGTAGTAAGTTCACGATACTATCACTACCTTACTCGGTAAGGGTGAGTAACTAAGGGTCGAGTAGTAAGTTCACGATACTATCACTACCTTAGTCGGTAAGGGTGAGTATCTAAGGATCGAGTAGTAAGTTCACGATACTATCACTACCTTACTCGGTAAGGGTGAGTAACTAAGGGTCGAGTAGTAAGTTCACGATACTATCACTACCTTACTCGGTAAGGGTGAGTAACTAAGGGTCGAGTAGTAAGTTCACGATACTATCACTACCTTAGTCGGTAAGGGTGAGTATCTAAGGATCGAGTAGTAAGTTCACGATACTATCACTACCTTAGTCGGTAAGGGTGAGTAACTAATGGTGCGAGTAGTAAGTTCACGATACTATCACTACCTTAGTCGGTAAGGGTGAGTAACTAAGGATCGAGTAGTAAGTTCACGATACTATCACTACCTTAGTCGGTAAGGGTGAGTAACTAATGGTGCGAGTAGTAAGTTCACGATACTATCACTACCTTACTCGGTAAGGGTGAGTAACTAATGGTGCGAGTATTAAGTTCACGATACTATCACTACCTTACTTGGCAAGGGTGAGTAACTAATGGTGCGAGTATTAAGTTCACGATACTATCACTACCTTAGTCGGTAAGGGTGAGTATCTAAGGATCGAGTAGTAAGTTCACGATACTATCACTACCTTAGTCGGTAAGGGTGAGTAACTAATGGTGCGAGTAGTAAGTTCACGATACTATCACTACCTTAGTCGGTAAGGGTGAGTAACTAAGGATCGAGTAGTAAGTTCACGATACTATCACTACCTTAGTCGGTAAGGGTGAGTAACTAATGGTGCGAGTAGTAAGTTCACGATACTATCACTACCTTAGTCGGTAAGGGTGAGTAACTAAGGATCGAGTAGTAAGTTCACGATACTATCACTACCTTAGTCGGTAAGGGTGAGTAACTAATGGTGCGAGTAGTAAGTTCACGATACTATCACTACCTTACTCGGTAAGGGTGAGTAACTAATGGTGCGAGTAGTAAGTTCACGATACTATCACTACCTTAGTCGGTAAGGGTGAGTAACTAAGGATCGAGTAGTAAGTTCACGATACTATCACTACCTTAGTCGGTAAGGGTGAGTAACTAAGGATCGAGTAGTAAGTTCACGATACTATCACTACCTTAGTCGGTAAGGGTGAGTAACTAAGGGTCGAGTATTAAGTTCACGATACTATCACTACCTTACTCGGTAAGGGTGAGTAACTAATGGTGCGAGTAGTAAGTTCACGATACTATCACTACCTTACTCGGTAAGGGTGAGTAACTAAGGGTCGAGTATTAAGTTCACGATACTATCACTACCTTACTCGGTAGGGGTGAGTAACTAATGGTACGAGTAGTAAGTTCACGATACTATCACCACCTTACTCGGTAAGGGTGAGTAACTAAGGATCGAGTAGTAAGTTCACGATACTATCACTACCTTACTCGGTAAGGGTGAGTAACTAATGGTGCGAGTATTAAGTTCACGATACTATCACTACCTTACTCGGTAAGGGTGAGTAACTAATGGTGCGAGTATTAAGTTCACGATACTATCACTACCTTACTCGGTAAGGGTGAGCAACTAATGGTGCGAGTATTAAGTTCACGATACTATCACCACCTTACTCGGTAAGGGTGAGTAACTAAGGGTCGAGTATTAAGTTCACGATACTATCACTACCTTACTCGGTAAGGGTGAGTAACTAATGGTGCGAGTATTAAGTTCACGATACTATCACTACCTTACTCGGTAAGGGTGAGTAACTAATGGTGCGAGTATTAAGTTCACGATACTATCACTACCTTACTCGGTAAGGGTGAGCAACTAATGGTGCGAGTATTAAGTTCACGATACTATCACTACCTTACTCGGTAAGGGTGAGTAACTAAGGGTCGAGTATTAAGTTCACGATACTATCACTACCTTACTCGGTAAGGGTGAGTAACTAATGGTGCGAGTATTAAGTTCACGATACTATCACTACCTTACTCGGTAAGGGTGAGCAACTAATGGTGCGAGTATTAAGTTCACGATACTATCACTACCTTACTCGGTAAGGGTGAGTAACTAAGGGTCGAGTATTAAGTTCACGATACTATCACTACCTTACTCGGTAAGGGTGAGTAACTAATGGTGCGAGTTTTAAGTTCACGATACTATCACTACCTTACTCGGTAAGGGTGAGTAACTAAGGGTCGAGTAGTAAGTTCACGATACTATCACTACCTTACTCGGTAAGGGTGAGTAACTAATGGTGCGAGTATTAAGTTCACGATACTATCACTACCTTACTCGGTAAGGGTGAGTAACTAATGGTGCGAGTATTAAGTTCACGATACTATCACTACCTTACTCGGTAAGGGTGAGTAACTAAGGGTCGAGTAGTAAGTTCACGATACTATCACTACCTTACTCGGTAAGGGTGAGTAACTAAGGGTCGAGTAGTAAGTTCACGATACTATCACTACCTTACTCGGTAAGGGTGAGTAACTAAGGGTCGAGTAGTAAGTTCACGATACTCTCACTACCTTACTCGGTAAGGGTGAGTAACTAAGGGTCGAGTAGTAAGTTCACGATACTATCACTACCTTACTCGGTAAGGGTGAGTAACTAATGGTCGACTAGTAAGTTCACGATACTATCACTACCGTACTCGGTAAGGGTGAGTAACTAAGGGTCGACTAGTAAGTTCACGATACTATCACTACCTTACTCGGTAAGGGTGAGTAACTAAGGGTCGAGTAGTAAGTTCACGATACTATCACTACCTTACTCGGTAAGGGTGAGTAACTAAGGGTCGAGTAGTAAGTTCACGATACTATCACTACCTTACTCGGTAAGGGTGAGTAACTAAGGGTCGAGTAGTAAGTTCACGATACTATCACTAGCTTACTCGGTAAGGGTGAGTAACTAATGGTGCGAGTAGTAAGTTCACGATACTATCACTAGCTTACTCGGTAAGGGTGAGTAACTAAGGGTCGAGTAGTAAGTTCACGATACTATCACTAGCTTACTCGGTAAGGGTGAGTAACTAATGGTGCGAGTAGTAAGTTCACGATACTATCACTAGCTTACTCGGTAAGGGTGAGTAACTAAGGGTCGAGTAGTAAGTTCACGATACTATCACTAGCTTACTCGGTAAGGGTGAGTAACTAATGGTGCGAGTAGTAAGTTCACGATACTATCACATCCGAAACTCAAGGCAATATGTATTGATTCTGTACCGTGGCGTACGGCAATTCCACTCTAATACTCCAATAGCTTGAAATTTCTGCTTCTTATAATATTAACTCATCATTCTCTTACACACTTCTCAATTGTTACAAAAAGTGATAAAGTTATGTGAAGGTTTACAATCCGAAAATACACTTTAATACAGCTATTAACAATAAATAGTAATATATATATAAAATAATTTATAATAAATTAATAAACATATTATATTATTTATAATACTGTTTCGTAAATTCTGTACAATAGATACAAATGTGGATTAATAGTTTTGCTTATAAACGTGCGGTATACGAAAATATTGAAAGAAAGTGTAAGGTTCCAACTCAGTGTCAAAGAAAATATAGATGGCATACTTATTGCAAGCTTGACATTCGAAATAACTTAACATATGAAATAAACTTATTACAAAACTTAAATATATACAAAATAATTTGCTTGGAATTTCATGACACCAATTAAATTAAATATGATCGCTATATTTCCACTGAATAGCCACACTTTCTTCCCCCTCACTATCAGACGATGACATACCTTCCATAATCTCCTTACCCCGCAATCTTTCCATAAGTTTTTGGGTTATACTGGGGGATACGGGTGTATCGCTCGTCCTAGATGATATATGCGGGTCTGAAAAATCGTTATTATCGTGAAGTGAGTTGGTAGAAATATCTATAAGTGGGGGAGAATTGGTAGAAATACCTACAAGTGGGGGAGTGATAGCTGCTAGCCCGACACTACTGGTGCGGGATGCAGTAGCTTGCGGAGACCCAATATTTGGAATAGATTGTCGTGTCAAGGAATCCGATAGGTTTATCGATCGATTATTCGGCTTAAATCGACTCGGAGATCCGGATCCGCTAAGCTGAGAGAATCGAGAGCCGTTTGGGTTCCGGTAAAGGGCATCAACGTCGGACAGTGCGACTGAGCTGTTTCTAGAGTAACTGGGGCTCTTGAGCGCTGGTAACTGGACCCCTTCGTCCCGTTTCCCGTCAGTCTGGTCGCGTCCCCGTCTACCCGACCCGGCCAGTCTGTCGTATCTGTTCGATAACGTTTCCGATTGGCTGTCTGAGTCGCTACTACTACTACTGCTGCTGCTCTCGAACCGCGTGTTTCGTAGCAAATCGACCCCGGTGGACGAGCGTTGACTACGGGTATTATCTACTCGTAATTCTAATTCAGTTAAACGACGTTGAATGGAGTCTAACTGCTGCTTTGTCTTCAACGACTGGCGTCTGTCTCTTAACCCTTTGGCGCCGGATTGCTCCCGTTCGGACTCGGGTATGTGGGGCTGTGTAACAATCCTGAAAGTATCAATGGATGATGTGACGTCACTCCTGTGTGTATCTGAAGGTTTCGTGACGTCACTCCGGTGTGTATCTGAAGGTGTAGTGACGTCACTCCTGTGTGTAGCTGACGGTGTTGTGACGTCACTCCTGTATGTATCTGTAGATGTAGTGACGTCACTCCTGTGTGTAGCTGACGGTGTTGTGACGTCACTCCTGTGTGTATCTGTAGATGTAGTGACGTCACTCATGTGTGCATCTGAAGGTTTCGTGACGTCACTCCTGTGTGTATGTGAAGGTTTCGTGACGTCACTCCTGTGTGTATCTGAAGGTTTTGTGACGTCAATCTTGTTTGTATCGGAAGGTGTTGTGACGTCATTTCCTTGTGTATCTAAAGATGTTATGACGTCATCTCTGTGTGCATCGGTAGGTATTGTGACGTCATATATGTGTGTAACTGAAGGTGTTATGACGTCATCTCTCTCTATATCTAGAGATCTTGTGACGTCAGCTCTTAGCGTATCTGTAGGTGTTGTGACGTCACTCCTGAACGAATCTGAATGTGGTGCGACGTCATCTATGTGCGTTTCTCTAGGTGTTACATCATCCCTTTGTTCCTCTGCAGGTGTTGGACAATCTGCATCATGTAGCGTGTCTCCTAGATTGGTACTCCCCAACATCTGACAGTCGGTACGATTATTGGGCCCCAGTCGGTGTGTAATAGTCTGTCTGGTATCGGTCAACCCATCCGACGGTCCCCCAACCCCCACCGAACTGGCCGGGCGACTCGAGTCAACCGATTCTACGACAATATCGTCCAACCTCGACTTCACGGGTTCGACCCCCGCTAGGAACCCCCGATCCACCAGTCTCTGTAGAGACTCGACCTCCCTCGGTTCGATGTACCTCCATTGGGTGACGTCATCGCCGCCGCCGCCGCTGGGTGGGGCAGCCGCGTCCAGCAGACGACGGAGGACCACGGGGTCTAACCGGGTGGGGGAGGTGCGTCCTGAACCACTAGAGGGGCCACACGATATCATCGAGGCCGTCTCCTCCACCAGACCGCGCATCGTGGCATCCGATAGACTCTCGTTGTCATGGCAACTAGCCACGCTGAGGGCCGCCAGCCGCCGCTCTATCTCCTCCAGACGACCGCAGTTAACCCGACTGTCGCGAATCTCCCGGATGACTCGGTCGCCGTGGGCGTCGTCGTTGCCTAGCAACGTCTCTACGTCAAGACAGAGGTCGCTAGGCAACGAATCGCGGTCCGTTACCCCGCAAATAGAAGCGAAATCGTCGGGCGGCATCAGCCGCTGTAGACGGACGTCGATGTGACGGAGGGATTGTTTGTCGTCGTCGGATGGGTTGAACCCGTCGATGTTCGGTGGATCCGAACCGGAACCGTCGACGGAACCCCGTTCCGAGAGCAACTCATCGATTCGGTGTTTCTCCGCGGTTGTCAACGCCAGCACTCCTCCGGTCTCGCCGGCCAAGAGTTTATTGCGTTCGATAAAGTCGGTGCAGGGAGGATTCCGAGAGGGTTTACCCGTCGACGGTTTATCTTCCTCAACTCCTCTCGACTCCCGACTGGGTTCGTATTCTTCCTCATCTAGTTGAGTGGTAAAGACCGGTTCGGGTTCGCGAGTTATTTCTTCGTCGCCTTTGATTGCGTCCATCGTATCTTGGCGAGGAATTAAAGCGAGATATTTCGATGTGTTATCCGACTCTTCTCTTGTTTCGCTCCTCCCAGAATCACTCTTTAAATTTTCAAAATCTTCCCACAACTTTTTTACGAATTCTTTTCTTTTTTTCTTAACTTCTTTTTCCAGTGTAGTTTTTCTAATTAGAATAGAGTCCAGTCTCTTCATCTTCTTTAAGGCTTGGTTGATTTCTTTTTGCTCCGGTGATATTCCATCTCCATCATCAACTGTCTGTTCCTCCATATGGTCCTCATCAGTAGTCGACGTTTCCACCATCCGCTTAAGTTCCGCCGTCATATAACTGTATCTCTCTGGGATTCGGTCGCTTATAAGGTCGATATCTGCGGAGACATCTTCGCTAATATTCACATCATCCTCCTCGTCACTATGATCAGCGTAACGATCATCAGCCGACGGTTCAACTTCCAAAGATCGCAGAAATGCCGGATCGTATTGTTTTGGAATTAAACTCAATTTGTAACTTTTGGAATCCATTGTGCACTGATTATGTAAATAATGTTTTTCCATTAAACATAAGTCTGTAACCTGTAAGTCATAAGTCTGATAATACAATTAGCTGATTAGGCATATCAGCCTTTGATAATAAATGATATTTTTTATAAAATTTCGTTCAGAAATCGGAAAAATGAGGAAGCACATACGGCTATACGCGCATTTGGACTTATTTGGCCTCTCCCTCGTCGGCTCGTCCAGTCGTCAGTGAGTCAGTCGGTATAGCTATCTAGTTCATCCACTTCTGGTTTTGCAACATTTCGGTTGTTGGTCATTGTGCATTGGTTACCCTTCCGCTCCCGGTCCCTCTTCCCCAGGCTTGTTTAGCTTTAGCTTGTTTGTTAGGTATACGAACTATCAATCAGTAAATTAAAGTATTAGGCTGTTAGGATTAGGCCTAAATATTATGTGTAGGCCTACTACAGCCAGACAGAAGTACAGTACTACCGGTAACGGAACGCGCGCGGGTGCGGGAAGCGGAAGCCGTAGCCTGTAGCAAATAAGTACTTAGGTTAGGTACTGCTGTACTGGTACCGGTACCAACGGGTAAACCTAATCAGCTATTGCGTATTGCCTGATAGTGATAGATAAATGGTTACTATGTTGTTATGGAAACTCACAGGGAAATTAATATTATTGGCTAAAACCCAGGAACTCATATTAGCATATAAAACAGGATCGCACGCAAAACGAAGCAACTTATCGTGCAGCAAATTATTTCATGATGATGTTCCAGGCGGGGGGGGGGGGGGGGGGGGATCTCTCTTGTTGCAGCAATTGAATGCAACAATAATTGAATCGAGTGAGGTGGACCCAATAACGAAAGAAATTTATACAATACTGCAGTACTGCAGATAGATTGTTTGGCATCTTGGTGAGTTTGTTTTTCCTGGATACATTATATTCCAGAATTATAGAAATGAACCAAATAATTTTTTTAATGTAAATTTGTAATGTAGGTAGGATTTGTTTTTAAATTCAGTACAAGTAAGTTTGTACAGTATTTTTCTGAAGAAGAATCCTAAATAAAGTAGCATATTTTATTGTGTTTTATCATTTTGCACTTATGAATTAAATAAAGTTTCAAAGGTGATACTTCAAACTAAAAATATTTTTAAATTTAGCAATAACAAACTTATTTGTTTAAATATTTAAGGGGAAAACATATAAATAAAAAGGTAAGTGGATGACGATTTTACGATTTTACATGTTGCACGATACAGAATTTTGGTACGGCACTACTATTTTTTTTACCAGTCATTTTTTAGCGTTTTTAATGTTTTTTGGTGTAAATGTTCTAGAACATTTTTAGTAGATATGTTTTTTTTAAGGTGCTAGTGTTTTTTTTACTAGCTAGTATTTTTGGAATTTTTAAAATACCGGTAACTATTTTGGATTATTATTGTTGGTAAGGGTTCTCGAACATTAGTATAGATATTATTTATTAAAGCAGCTTGTGTTCTTTTTAATAGCTACAGTAGGCCTAGTATATTTTGAAATTATTTATTAATGTGAAAACATTGATATTTCAGAATTAAACTGTTGCAAAATATATTAATGACCGAAAATAATTATGATACTAACAGTTTACAGCTTATATATTAAACATCGTTTGATATTATCTGAGTATCGTGTGGCGGCACAGTTTTCTGAATCTAAATTCAGCAAAGTGTCCCTCAATGAGAACTATTATATTTTAGGATAATAATTCCGGCTAGTTAACCCAGAGACCATAGGCATACAATAGACAATTGTTAAACAACCTACAACACAAATTAGCAAAATTAAAAGAAAACAGTTTTAATTTTTTAGAAATGTATTTCTAAAGTTATCAAAGCTAGTTCTTCTTACTTTTTTTTAAATGTTCTAGAACATATCGTCTATTTATTTTTATAAAAAGTAATGTTCTAGAACAAATATGTTTTGTTCTAGAACATAAAATATTTGTTATTTTGTGGTGTTTTTTATTTGATTACCGGTAGTAAGTGTTAATAACAATCACTAACAACTACAAATTTTCATTGTAGCTAATGATTTTTATTAATTATGTGATTCAAAGATAACATAGAATAAAAAGTTAACAAATTAGCTATTTTTTTTTGTTTTTTTTTGTTCTGGAACAAATAATATTTGTTCTAGAACAAATTTTTTTATTAAATGAATTGATAAAATTCTCTAGAACATCTTTTTTAAAGAAAAGGAAACAAAAAGTAGCTTGTTTAAAAGATTTACACAAAGATAACATAAAGTAAAAAATGAAAAAGATAAACAAACTAGCTAGTTTTTTTTCTATTTTTTGTTCTAGAATAAAAAATATTTGTTCTAGAACAACATTTTTATATTAAATGAATAGATTATGTTCTAGAACATTTTAAAAAAAAGTAACAAAAACTAGCTAGTATAAAATATTTGAGGGGGGGGGGGGGGGGGGGGTGGTGTGCACAAAACACACTAGTACCGGTTCTACATAGAAAATCTATCAATATCAAAAAGCACTCAAAATCACCAAAAAATGTATGGTTACAAAAATGACAGTGGGTGTCGGCAGGGTGGAGTAGTACCCTTTGGTACTATACACATTTGATGCATTATTATTTCATTTCATAGTTTATGGCTAGATTGTGCATTGGTGCTGACAATCAACGTTACAAATCTTACCAATGAGAAATGGAAAGGAATTCTAAGATAACTGACAGTTGGTTCCCAGAATACATTGAAAAGAAAGCCGACACTTCCATGTCTGAGAGCAGAATGTCAGACAAAACTCAATCGCAAGAGGAAACAATCGTCGAGACGCCATTCAAAGACTGGGGGTTACCCAGCAACCAGTGGTTACCAGACGACCTGGGGGTTCCGTCAAGAGACCCGAATTTATTCGATACCAATTTCAAACGGAACGCGTCCGAGGGTTTTGGTTTCTACGCCGGCGATTCTAAACAAACGTTGCTAGAAACCGATGAACGCCATGGGATACGAGAAATTACGTCGTTGCAAGCGCGAACCGCAGCGCCTACGAAATGGCCCGATTCTCGAATTTATGAAAACTCATTTAATTTGAGTGAGTCTTCGTATAATACTAGTACTAGCAATGGAGTTTCTAGGAGTAATGCGTTTGACTTAAACGGTGAAAGTTCTGGGGAAATCACATTCATACACAGTAATATTTCATGTGGACGGATAAATGAACCTCATAGAAAAACATTTCGATGCAGGCCTAAGGATAAATGGACTCGAGAATTAGATAAATTGGAGAAACATTCTAAAATGCGCGACGCGACGGCATGGAAACCCCAATCGATATCATTAAACGACGACCCTCTTCTAGAAGACAGCTATGTCAACGTGTTACAAGGAATCATAAAATCCAAAGAAAATTCCCCTCCGACAAGCTACGAATGTAATATGAAACCAGCATGTCTAAAATCCAGCTTAACGATGCAGGAAAACACCAGAGTACAATATCAAAATGCGATTGCTAAGCAATATGAGAATGCAGAGTTCCCAATGTTATCAAAAGGTGATAATATAAATGTTGATGAGACGAAGGAATTATGTTTTACTGAGGGAAATTATTCTCCTTCAATTGGAAATGTGTTAGAATACCGTGGTTTTGAATCGATTTCAAATACTAAAATAGGTGGCCAACTCTCGCAGGGGATTACGAAGGAACGCTGCGACATAAGGGCCGACTCCCGATTGTGTAATGCGAAACTTAGCAGTCCTGCCTGTGATTACATAAATAGTGCAAGAGGCGACATCGTCGAAAATTCTAGTGAATCAAAACCTCACGACTGCAAGGGAAACTTTCTTTCAAACGATGACACATGCAATTGCATGAGGTTTAACATTTTACAAAGTATGGAGGATATAAAATGCGCCATTTCCGAAGACTTGAGTGGAACAAATTCAGACATTTGTAAAAGTATTAGTGGTGGAAAGGCTGACGTTTGTAAAAGCTTGAGTTGTGAAACAGTAGATATCTGTAGCAGGCTTACGAGGGATGATACTAAATGTAAAGTGGAATTTGTCAAGGGTGTCGGCAAATCAAATTCTAACACTGATAATTGTCAACAATTGGCTGATGCAAAAGGTGATAATAACGATATTGAAAGTGCATCAAAAGTTGATTTTTCTTTAGACCAATATTCTGTTGGTAGTTTGTTGGATGCTGCTATAAAGATTATTGCAGCCACGAATAAACCTCCGGTTGTTGAGAATGCATTTATGGTGACACAAAATGTGAATCATGATTCAAAAAAAGAGGATGATGTTGTCACACGTGAACAATATCAAACAACCACTTTAACCAATTTACCGTGTCAATCAAATGACCTTCCGCCTAACCATACAGAAAACGAACCCACAGACGTGTGTGAGAAAAAGTCAGACAAAGATATTGAGAGTCACTGTCAGAACGAGAACAGCATAAACGGCGATAGTTTTAGAAATATAAACTTTTTAATGGAAGAATTGATACCATCTGACGACATATATAAACTAAGTCCTCATTCTGTAAGCACAAATGATATCTTTAAATATTCTAATAAAAGCGGCAATATTCATAACATTGGCGACGATATATGTGAACACTATTTGTTCGATAACTGTGATAATGTTTGTTATTGCGAGGGCCATTCAGTACCTGTGTGCAACGGTTCTTATTCCATAAATCACGGAAAAAAGTATCCTAAAATATGTTCCGAATTGGAATTCGGCTGTTATCACCATGATTGCCCTTATGAAGATGAATTATTGGGTAGAAACTCAAATGATTACCACGAGCATTGCTCCTGCCCATACACATACCCAAATCATAATTCCTTTTCTCATTTTGGTTCGTATAATTATTACATACATAATTACTATAGTGCTACTGTATTGTTAATACTAAAACAACTGGCAGGTGTATACAGTACTTAATAGATGAAAGGGAGGGTGACTCCGTATATGTAGAGACTCCAGGCACTAATTTAATTTTCAAAAGTACTAGTTTTTATTTTGATGATTTTAATAGTTTTTAACAATATGGAAAGTTAGTAACTATGAACGAAAAGTAAGTATTACGAAAGTATCTATATGATTTTAGTATGGTAGATGAATAAGGTTGTGTTCCGGTAGTGCAATATTATTGAAATTAAATGAATTTCAGTAACAGGATTTGAAGAAAATGGCGAGTTAGCGTCCTTGAGGATAATGTATCAATGTACATTACGTTTTTATTCCAGCTTCCAGGAAAAGGAAACACGTCACTTATCATAAAAGTTGGCAAGACGAATTTTACAACAGTGGAAACTCAACAACGGATAGTTCGATAAGCTCCCGACATGAGAGTCCCACCTCGGAAAGTTTCGATGGGTGCCGAAGCAAGGCATCGAGTTGTGGGTGTGAGTGTTTCTATCGGGATATGCGACTGTGACAAAACTATTACAAGCTGTGGTATCGCAATGTTGATTAGTAATATGGGGTTGTTGTGGGAGATTTATCAAGAAGTACAACTACTCGGAACATCGGTACTCGGTACTCGGTTCATCCATTTTATTTATTTTTATTTTAATATTTTTATTTATTTCATTTTATTCATTTAACTTTAATAATATAATTTTGTAGTACAACAATAATTGTTATACAAAATTTACCAAAAAATGTGCCAAATTTATAATGTCAGATTGTCACGATCAGGATATAGCTTTGCAGCAAACCAGAGTAGTAATAAATTGCTAGTTAATTATTGGTATTATGGGTGAATGAGTGGTTTTGTGTTGTTTTAACTTTTGTTTGTTTGGCCTAGATATGCAATGTCGGCAAAGACATCTAGGTGGGATCGAACTGGTGACGTCCTTGTTGAAAGTAAGATATTTCCAGGTCTACCTTTAAGCTGAGCCGCTAGCTGAGTGGTTAGAGCGTCAGAATTCCAACTCTATCTGTGACTTCACTTGAGTCCATAGCTGTCCAGATCTCTTCTTGAACTGGGTTCCAGCAGAAAACAATCCATCTCTAGTCTGCCACCTCAGCGCTGTCACCTCGCCCTGTCGTATTGGGGACTCAAGTGCTAGTCTAGTGACTTGCCTCAGGTTCAGCAATGGCTGGGTTGGTTGTCGGGGTTGAACATGAGAGTAACCTCCAACTCCAGAATCCCCCACCCCCCTCACAATCTTGCCTCCCGCGCTCCTGATGACCCTGTGTTTGGGCCAGAAAGGTCATCATAAAAGCGAGTCAAATAATTTTCGGTCACTCTCTCTCTCTCTCCAGAAGGGGGTAGGACAGGCTGCGGTCAGTTATTTCCTGTCTGGCTGCCTAGATAGGAAATATTTGACGCCTGTGATGCGTGTCGTGTATGCATGTCGTCGCAGTTTAGAGTGCACTCAAATGGGAAATAAGAGCTCTCTACTCCCGGCCAGCTATTGGTAGATTACCATCCGCCTGGCCAAGATGCCATATACCGCTGTCCACGTGAAATTTAAAATTTTAATAAATCCGCAAGGTGGTGTCACCATACAGTTAGTTTTGGAGAACTGCACATAGCTTATCTATTCAAATACCATGGAGGTGCAGCTTTGATTTGATTGGCTACATTTCGGTTGAGTATCACATTAGTTAGGAGATAGCTATTCCGTCCTCTGATACTGG
This sequence comes from Nemertoderma westbladi, assembly GCA_032718475.1. Taxonomy (NCBI): domain Eukaryota; kingdom Metazoa; phylum Xenacoelomorpha; order Nemertodermatida; family Nemertodermatidae; genus Nemertoderma; species Nemertoderma westbladi. The sequence continues at coordinate 33,404 of JAUCBJ010005410.1, forward strand.
CTACATATTGCTGGGAGTAGCCGGTTGGTGCTTTATTGGTGTTGGCACTAGGCTAGTGTGTGTGAAACTGTAATGCCTAGGCAATGGCAGTGCAAGTGCGTGATTCCGTTCTGAGGTGGTTTAGTGAGTAGATATTCATCATTATCTCTATCAGTTAATGCAATGCGTTTGTTCATTGCTGCTATGGCTGCTATAGCAGTATAGTGCTATATGAGCTATGGACTTGACACTTACATGCTTACTGACTTACAGAGTGAGAAAGGCTTAGAAGGGAGTGTGTAAAGTTGTACGACTTATAGCTATAGGCAGATAGGTTCATTGATCAGTTGATGGATGATTGTGGAATTACGGGACGTCTTGTATTTCATGGTGGGCAGTAGAGTGTAGCCCTATGCTGCTATGCCATATGCCCTAGCTGCATAGGGATGGTCGCGGCGGCGGGGGAGTGAGTTGTGCAGTTGTGAGTAGGCTACGACAGAATGGATTTGAAGTTTGAACTACTGGTATTAATTGAGTGTATAGGGTAGTATAGGTACCGGTCTGCCGGTACTATCTAGGTACCGGTACTATCTGACTAAAATATATTTATAAATAAAAACGCTTGCTGTCTGGCTGCATTAAAAACTACTGTTGTTCTGTATTACTACAATCACAATACCGTACTCCGTACTGCAATGCAGTAGTAGTTAGTACCCCTAGTGCTGTTGCTGTTCGCTGTTCTTTCAGTACAATCTGCAATCGGAGCCTCAACCTTTATTATTACCGTAAATAGATTTATATACCATTCTGCTAAGTAGGGCATGTACGCCGAACGCGTTCGGCGCACAATTTTTTCCATAATTTGGAGCAGGCGCAGAAAATTGAGAGCGCAGCGCCGCGCAGCGCGCAGGCGCAGAAAATTTAGAGCGCAGCGCCACAGGCGCAGAAAATTGATAGCACGGCTCAGACTTGCACTACAGCACTAAGTCAGTACCGGTAAGTAGACCTACCCGCTACCCCTGGCAGTCTGCTGACTACCGGTAACAGGGTAATGACAATACAGATAAGACTGTAAGAAATACTGAAATAATAAGCCTCCTACTTGCTACTTGGTGTGCTTTAGGCTGTTAGGCCAGTCTGCCAGTACAGCAGTAGGCAGGCAGGTACGTGGTAGGAGATTTCGCGCAGTATTTCTGCTGTGCGCGCCAATCTCGCGCAGAATTTCTGCTGCGCGCGCCAATCTCGCGCAGTTTTTTTTGCTGCGCATGCGGATTTTGCACTGTTTTCGACTGCGCAGGCGCACAATTTTTTCTGCGCCGCGTCGCATTCGGCGCACAAAAAAATCACTTAGCATACGGGTTTATATAGAGCTAATTTTATTTCATATGCCATAGGCCTATTCTAATATTGCTGATTGTTGATGTTGAATATTAATAGGCCTAATTTGAATCTGTGTTTATATATTCTTATTCTTAATAATCTTATTTAATCTGTGAATGCTTTTCGACAACGAACAACTGAACAATGCAATTAACGATAGACTCGGCAAGCGCTTTAGTTATAACCAAATCTGCCTTCCTCAATATCTGTCTGGAAAACGGGACATTTATTAAAACCTTCTTGGAGGACTATCTGGAAACGAACGCAAGTTTCTTGGACGAATACGTTGCTAGAAAATGTACTGCTGGGCAGATAACCAAGTGGTTACAGAATCTCTTGGGGACCGGGGAGATGGGCAGCGTCGCTAATAGTGTTCCCAATATAAGTAAGTTTCTCTCCCAGTATTCCCCCCCCCCCCCCCCCCCCCACCCGACTGCGGTTAGGGTAGGGTAGGTAGACTAGGCCTATGTTTATTGTAGAGGCTGATGCTGATATGCCTAGCGTATTTTCTAATTTTAAGTTTTGTTTACCGGTAGGCCTACTAATAAATTTTACCGTAATATTCACTTACTATAAAACTGTAAAAGGGCGATAATGTAAAACTTTTTATCCGATTATCCATTTAGTATCGAATTGACAGTCGTTTATTTTATGCAAAATGCATAGACTATATGGGGAGATAACAATACAGTGGGCAGGGAGGGGCACATGCTTTCAATGGTTTAATCATCAAGAATTTATTTTTTTGGCTATCAACTTCAAATTTAATAATCTAGCACTTGATAAGATTGCAGTGCGATTTTTAATTTTAATATTCTTCATTTTCGAATAAATAAACCGTTGTTTAATGTTTATACCGGTACATTACTGCATTATTTCTTCCCGGATCAGACAATAACACGTCCTTCACGTAAACGAAGACGAAAACGTAAACGAAGTAAGCAAGCTCAGCATATACAGCCATACGGGTAATGTTATTTCAACCGATGCCTAGTTGCCCTCTAGCGGGAGACAAGAGAACTGCTGATAGTGCTCCCCACAATTTATATTTCAGACTTTTGAGTTTTAACATAGACAAAATGTCTACCAACACTAAGTTTGTTATTCTAAGATTGACTTTAGATATTAGCCTTCAAACATTATGCGACAGACAGACAGACCGTCCGACAGAACAGACAGACAATGGCAGATACAGCGGTACCGGTACGTACCTGTATGCTAAGCACGCTTACTTGGTCGCATATCGAACACTTTTGCGTGTGGTCTAGTATAGTCGTATGTCTTCGGATGAATTTACTCCCCAACTCAGTAGAGGTGCTGCAGAGATATAATTACCGGTAATTATGTATTTATCTGATTAATTATAAATATTTCCGTTGATTATTAACACTTATTACTTTTCCTTAGACATGCCCCCCTCCTCCCATTATCCCCCCAGCCACCATCCCCCACCAACGTACAACCAATCCAACCGACCAGCCACCGTATCCACCCCCTTTCGCTACCGACACAACCCGATCGGACTATCACGCCTCACTACCTCCAGTCGTGGCTTCCCCAGATCGAGGTAATTTATTTAGTTGGACACTACTACGGCAAAATTCTGCCGTAATTTTATTACTTTTTTTCTGGCATAATTTATGGACTTCCATAAATTAGTCATACTCTGATTGGTTTGTAGATGGTCTCATAGTCAGCTTATTTTCCAGTTGACCACCTATGCTGTACAGGTACATCAGATGATACTCAACAAACTGCAATACTGTACTACCTACCTGTACTTACTGCTACGGTCCTGTAACAAAAAGGTTTCAATTTTAACTATCAACCAATCAAACTGATTTCGTAATGGCAGAATTCTGTCACATTAGACAGGTCTTTATTTTTTATACTGTCATAGATTTGGATTTGGTTTTACTTAATATAACTTTAGAATTAGATCATATTATAAAAAATGAAAATTTTTTTAAACATTATTTGAACTGTTAACCCCACCCCCCCCCCGTATCTCCCACCGCTCTACAAATTTAGTTGATAATAAATTATGGAGCCCATCTTTCTAATCAACGAGCTACGGATTCGTTTAGTTTGTTAATTCGTACCTGTACCTATCCGATCTCGGTTGATCATTCTATTTTTACTCATTTATATAATATTTACTTCGACAGGTATTTCAACCGCAGGGTGGCTCCGACACCCAAACCATTCCCGGAACCCATTGTCTCCGCCCCTTTCCACCCCCTCCGACCCGAGCTTCCGCCCACGCGGACGGACAGAACGATGTCCGACAATCTCTCACATTCGGTATTCATCCCAAACAACCCCCCTCCCCTCAACCCACAGACCCCGCTGTACCCCCAATCTACCACGCAGCTCCCACAGACCTCCAATTACAACCTGGTACCGGTGCCGATACAAATCAACACCTCGCAACCGCCGCTCGTCTCCACCGCCCAGACAGAAGTCATTCAACACTCCCCCCCAAAGTGTTCACCCCAGTCAGCAGTCACCGTAACTAATTCTATTCCTAAAACCCAACCCACTATAGACTCAGTCGCAGTTAAAACTGAAACTAACGATATGGACTTTAGTTTATCCTGTATGAACAACGACAGTCACACTGGCCAATCAGATTCACTGTCTGCGTTAGAGTTTGTTGCCATGGCTGCGTCTAGTTCCCAGCTGTTCGGGTCCGACCCCCCAGGGGCGGAGGACGCAGCGTACGACGGCACCCCCAATGTGTGCAATCCTATGATAACGTCTGTGCCGTCCGGGCCAGGTGAACCAGGTGAGTAAGGGATGTGTGGCGTAGTTTGAGGTGTAGTCTGTTTGTGGCGTAGTCTGTTTGTGGCGTAGTCTGTTTGTGGCGTAGTCTGTGTGTGGCGTAGTCTGTTTGTGGCGTAGTCCGTTTGTGGCGTAGTCTGTTTGTGGCGTAGGCCTGGTCTGTGTGTGGTGTAGTCTGTTTGTGGCGTAGTCTGTTTGTGGCGTAGTCTGTTTGTTGCGTAGTCTGTTTGTGGCGTAGTCTGTGTGTGGCGTAGTCTGTTTGTGGCGTAGTCCGTTTGTGGCGTAGTCTGTTTGTGGCGTAGGCCTGGTCTGTGTGTGGTGTAGTCTGTTTGTGGCGTAGTCTGTTTGTGGCGTAGTCTGTTTGTTGCGTAGTCTGTTTGTGGCGTAGTCTGTGTGTAGCGTAGAATGTTTGTAGCGTAGGCCTAGTCTGTGTGTGGCGTAGTCTGTTTGTGGCGTAGTCTGTTTGTGGCGTAGTCTGTTTGTGGCATAATCTGTTTGTGGCGTATGCCTAGTCTGTGTGTGGCGTAGGCCTAGTCTGTGTGTGGCGTAGGCCTAGTCTGTGCGTGGCGTAGGCCTAGTCTGTGTGTGGCGTAGGCCTAGTCTGTGTGTGGCGTAGTCTGTTTGTGGCGTAGTCTGTTTGTGGCGTAGTCTGTGTGTATCGTAGTCTTTTGTGGCGTAGTGTGTGTGGCGTAGTCTGTTTGTGGCGTAGTCTGTTTGTGGCGTAGTCTGTGTGTAGCGTAGGCCTAGTCTGTGTGTGGAGTAGGCCTAGTCTGTGTGTGGCGTAGGCCTTGTCTGTGTGTGGCGTAGTCTGTTTGTGGCGTAGTATGTGTGTGTCGTAGTCTTTTGTGGCGTAGTGTGTTTGGCGTAGTCTGTTTTTGGCGTCGTCTGTTTGTGGCGTAGTCTGTTTGTGGCGTAGTCTGTGTGTGGCGTAGTCTGTGTGTGGCGTAGTCGGTTGTGGCGTAGTCTGTGTGTGGTGTGGTCTGTTTGTGGTGTAGTCTGTTTATGGCGTAGGCGTAGTCTGTGTGTGGAGTAGTCTGTTTGTTGCGTAGTCTGTTTGTGGCGTAGTCTGTTTGTGGCGTAGGCCTAGTCTGTGTGTGGCGTAGGCCTAGTCTGTGTGTGGCGTAGGCCTTGTCTGTGTGTGGCGTAATCTGTTTGTGGCGTAGTATGTGTGTGTCGTAGTCTTTTGTGGCGTAGTGTGTTTGGCGTAGTCTGTTGTTGGCGTCGTCTGTTTGTGGCGTAGTCTGTGTGTGGCGTAGTCTGTGTGTGGCGTAGTCGGTTGTGGCGTAGTCTGTGTGTGGTGTGGTCTGTTTGTGGCGTAGTCTGTTTATGGCGTAGGCCTAGTCTACTAGTACTAGGATCGGCATGCTGCATTGCAGCTGCATTTTTAAGAATGCTGTGCCGGCTTGTCAACATAATTGCACCGCCACAACTCCCTATCACCCATGACATTTGCTAGATCATCCACATCTTTAAGGCCAGTGTCCTTTAAGATGCGTCTCAAGAAAGTCATGGGCTGTCCACCATGCTTATTCACTCCATGAGGCTGCCAAAGTACAAGATTATGCACTGGCTGGTCCTCACGGCGAAAGCAATGTCCTGCAAAGCGGAGGCGATTTTGTTCTAGTGTCAAGCTTGGGGGAACCAATGAGACACCTCCAATGTTATATAGTGTCTGGTTGGAGATGTGTGCATTGTACTTGACACAATGAACCTGGCGTAGCATTCTTGTGAATGTGCCATCCAGAGATTTGGTGTCCTCAGCAGTTAGAGCCCAGCATGGACTCCCGTAGAGGAGTACTGGAACTACTGCTGCTCTAAATAAGCGGACTTTAAGTTTCCGATTAATTCTCGGTGACTTCCAAATCCTGGAAAGCCTATTCAAGGCTGCCCATGCCTTTCCCTTACGTATTCGAAGGTCCTCACCTGACTTCCGGATCCATGATCCCAGGTAACAGAAGTCGTCCACATGCTCAAGCATACCATCCTTTGAGCTTAGGCCTAGTCAGTATGTGGCGTAGTCTGTTTGTGACGTAGTCTGTTTGTGGCGTAGTCTGTGTGTGGCGTGGTCTGTTTGTGGCGTAGTCTGTGTGTGGCGTAGTCGGTTGTGGCGTAGTCTGTGTGTGGTGTGGTCTGTTTGTGGTGTAGTCTGTTTGTGGCGTAGGCCTAGTCTGTTTGTGGCCTAATCTGTTTGTGGCCTAGTCTGTTTGTGGCGTAGTCTGTGTGTGGCGCGGTCTGTTTGTGGCGTAGTCTGTGTTTGGCCTAATCTGTTTGTGGCGTAGTCTGTTTGTGGCCTAGTCTGTTTGTGGCCTAATCTGTTTGTGGCGTAGTCTGTTTGTGGCCTAGTCTGTTTGTGGCGTAGTCTGTGTGTGGCGCGGTCTGTTTGTGGCGTAGTCTGTGTTTGGCGTAGTCTATTTGTGGCGTAGGCCTAGTCTGTTTGTGGCCTAGTCTGTTTGTGGCGTAATCTGTTTGTGGCGTAGTCTGTTTGTGACGTGTTTTGCGTTGTATAGTCGGGTGTTTCCTTCTGTCTGACGTTGATTCCACATATCTGATGTATCTCCTGGTATCTTTGGTTGCAAAAATATTGCTATTCCAAAAATCTTTAGCTTTTTTTACTTAATCTTGTTCTAATCCTATTTTATTGCCGGCATGTCCGAGTTTAATAAATATCGCCTTTCATAGCAGGTTAAACTCAAAATTTTGAAATCCAATTATAGAAATGTTGGCCTACTACATTACCGGTACTAATAAATAGAGAGCTATTAGTATTACCTTTTACCTATTACCTTTTTATAATCATGTTTGTTTGAGCCTAGTTCAGTTTCATAATTTAATATGCGTAGCAAATGGTGTAATAACATTTTAAGTTCTGCGCTAGGTCTGTAATATATGACCTTCATTTAGTGTAGATAAGATAATATTGAATATAAGTCATTGATTGCTATTTTAATGTAGGCTTCAAACGTTCAACCAAAGAGCTAATAATACAATAAAAAAATATTATAATTTGGTGAATATTTTACTGGCACTGGCTTACCTCCTGATGAAATGTGTCCGTCCACCACCGCATTGGGCGCACCTGTCAATCACTACGTCATCACCTACCCAAATTAATTAAATTTACTTTATTAGCTTTTTGGCTTGTTTTTTATTGGCTCTTTGGTTGTCTGTTTCAGGATCCTATTTGGTCCGTCGTCGGTCGGTTTCTATAACAACGCCGGACGGCAGCAGGTTTCCTTGTCCGAGACAGCTGTGTTTCGGACAACTTAAATTTACGACCCGGAAAAATGTAGATGGGATTCACTACGAAACATTGCGCTGCCATAGATGTGGCACATATAGGTGGGTTCTGGATTTATTTTTCGTATTCTAGAACGGGTATGTTTGTCAATGTGTTTGAAGTAGGCCTATTTGTGGTAGCGCAGTTCTAGAGTGGTGCCGCAGTGTTCTAGAACGGAAGTGTTTTGTCTGCCGTACGATTTGATTTGGTTTTTGTTGTGTTATATTATTTGTGTTCAGTATTTTACAACTTTTGAAGGATTTAGGATTAATTAACGTTTCACTTTTTCTTAGTGGATACCGGTACACATTGTATAACAGTTGTTTACCCTTTGGGGGGATTCCGCTTGTCCGCCGTCAGTATTAATTTTGTAGCCGTAAAATTTTACGAAATTTCGGATGGATTTTGTGGAAACTGTCACGTAAAACATTGTTAAACACTGAATGAAGTTCACACTCTCTTTGGCAATTTAAGTAACTTCGATTCGATGGTGAGGGTGAGGCTTCAACATTTTATAATGTTGATTATTTTCAAAATGATAACAAAATAGGAAACTATTTTCCTGTCCTCATCCTTCTCATTTCAATCGATTGTCCCAAAAAAAATAATCAGCGATAAATCCGCATAACGAATTAATTGAAATAAAAAAGAAATCATAACTGTTATGATGTTGTAATTGTTGTAAAAATACCTGCCAAATGGATTATGGAGATAGTTTTCACTTTCAGACATTTAGCCCTCTAGCAGCAGACTGGGGACCTCCAGAGTGCAGACGGCTCTCTGCAGGCTGCAGTAGTAGATACCTCACAAATGTCAGCTCAAGAGGATAATGAACAAATGGGCTGACCAATATTGGAACTCATTATGTCCGCTGATTTTGTATTTTTTTGTACGTTTTCTGTCCGTTGATATTTTAGGTTCCATGCTACCGGCATCTCTACTGCTGTTCTCTTAGGCATCAGTATCAGTACCGGTATCAGTATAGAGCAGTTTATTAAAACCGATAAAATCGCCCATGTGAAGAATACCAGGATTTCACTTTTCGGTCGACTTTTTATTGGAATTTTATATATGAAGATTTTTTATTTTTTTTAATTTATCTTTATTAAGTGTTTTATAGCGCTTATTTCTGTATTATAACCTGTACATATACTAATTCGTTTATTGTTTTGGTTAGATTCGGCCCTTCTGTAACCTGTGGTTTTGGTGAAAACCTGGTATTCTTCACATGGGGGTAACTGCAAAGTGAAATATAACGGCAGAAAGTCTGATATTCTTCACATGGGCCGTATATTGTACTGGGGGGTAACTGCAAAGTGAAATATAACGGCAGAAAGTCTGGTATTCTTCACATGGGCCGTATATTGTACTGGGGGGTAACTGCAAAGTGAAATATAACGGCATAAAGTCTGGTATTCTTCGCCCATGTAAAGAATACCAGGATTTCACTTTTCGGTCGATTTTTTATTGGTCGATATTTTTTATTAAATTTATCTTTATTACTGTAAGTGTTTTATGCGCATGCGCGATATCCGTTATTTTTTGAGGGGGATGATCTATTGATCAGTCGGTCGGACGGTTAGTAAGAAGGTGACGGGTGTAACTGTGTAAACAAGCCGCCGCGGTAACATATTCTCCTTTCCCTCAATTGGTAGGTGTTTTTTTAGTGTTTTTTTTGTGTTTTTTTAGTGTTTTTTAACGAAATTGCACCCTCCGTATAGCGGCCATTCTTCACATTAGTCGTACCGGTATTTTTATTTTCTATAAAGCTTCACTGATAAAACAAAACTGCGGTTTTGAAAATAAATTAACGGTGTTTGCAATTTTAACCGCCAGTTGTTGGGAATTAAAACTAGAGTTTTTTTTAAAAACCATATAGTTTCATTATCGCCATCTTGCACCAGGATCCGTTGCACAAGGATTCGAAATATGTAACAATGTTTGAATTTAATTGAGAAACATCTATAATATATACCTTTCTTTCTAGACCCTCATTTAGGGCCCTTCAAATATTATACAATTGATTGGTTGTATATATAAACTAAAAATTCACTGTATAATGTGGCGGCTTTTATAGCAATTTAATTAAGATGTTATTGTAAGCCAGCAGTATATCAGTGAAATTTACGTAAAACTATAATAATGATGCTAAATTTTATACTAAGGCTAGATTAGTTATAATAATTAGACTTTTCGTAAGTTTGTAGATCTCGTAAAAAAGTGATCTGGGCAAGTCTTACTGTTAAATATATCTGCACCATTTCCAATTTTATACATAATGATAATATATATATATATTTTATATCACACGTTGCCCATTTTGCACAAATTTGGACTTGGTCTGGTCAAGTTATAAATGATTTAAAAATAAATAAATTATATACTATGAAATTACACGGCATAGGGACTGTAATGCAGTTGGGCCTTCTTGAATTTTCAGCAGCCACAGTGCTGTAGTACCCGTACTAATTCGGTACCTTACAGTGTCTAGTAGTTTAGCTCTTCTAATGGAAGTAATTAGTAATGTGACTGGCATTATTATCCCTGTAAAATTATAATTTATTCGTTCAGTGATAGGTGAACCTGTCAAACACGTAACACATGAGACAACCCAAAAGTCTCCACACTCTCTTGGCAGTTACCTATAAGGCAGGGAGGGCGCCACACTAACTCCCAAGTTTTAACACTCCATAACGACCCAACTCTTTATGCACTCGCCCAGCAGAACCCATGTTCCTATTGTATCGCTGGGTTTTACTGTACACTTGAGTGTCTGGCATATAAAAATGTGTTGGCAAGGTGTGTTTTCCGAGGTGTTTTTTTCGAGGTGTCTAGAGGTTAAGACCCCTAGATCCCTTCCTATAAATTGTCTATAAAGGGACACAACAGTGCGAAATTTTGAATAGAGTTGGTTCGTAGATAGTATGTAGGCCTAAATATCTCATCCAGAACCTTTTTGAGTAATTTGAGTAATTTTCTCAATTTTAGATCAACAAAGACCGTCGGGGAGTGGAGGTTTGCCTCGGAATGATGACGCCTCTAGCGGCTCCGGGTTGAATCAATCATTCGATTCATTCGGTGTACCCGGTAGTTCCGCTGGTGACTTTAACCTCGCGTCCGACGGAGACACTCAGGGGTGAGTCTATATACCGGTCCGTAGGGCAGCACTCTTGGAGTTCACTTGGCCAAAACCGAAAGCTGCAATCCCCTATGACATAATTCTTACGCATTTGTACTAGTTTTTAAAGCACCGTTCACACAGTATCGAAGCTAGCTAGCTTCAATATGTCAGCGTGAAGCAAGCATCACTTCGTTACCATTATTCATTCACGCTTCCTTCTTATGCCAGCTGGAAGCTAACTTAACACCGTTCGGACTGCTTTCCAAAGCTAGCTTGAAATACTGATACCCCGCTCACAGGTTCGCAGCAAACTTCGCCCGCGTCCAATCTTCGCCCGGAGCAATCTTCGCCCTCAAAATGAGCAACTATCGCCCGGCGGATACCTCCGCCCGCAGGCAACCTTCGCCCAATAAACAATTATTGTTTTGGTTAGAAAAAGCCGCTTCTGTAACGTGCTCCTTTCTCTCAATTAGTAACAACATCTTTTATTGTTTTGGTTAGAAAAAGCCGTCTATGTTACCTGCTCCTTTCTCTCAATTAGTAACAACATCGTTTATTGTTTTGGTTAGAAAAAGCCGTCTATGCAACCTGCTCCTTTCCCTCAGTTGGTAACTAAAATGGTTACTAACACAAATCTTATTGGGCGAAGGTTGCTCGCTGGTGAAGATTGCCTTCCGGGGGAAGGTTTTCACCCATGTGAAGAATACCAGGATTTCACTTTTCGGTCGACTTTTTATATATGAATTATGCATTTTATATATGAAGACTTTTTTTTAAGTGTTTTATAGCGCTTATTTCTGTCTTATAACCTGTACATATACTAATTCGTTTATTGTTTTGGTTAGATTCAGCCCTTCTGTAACCTGTATTTTTGGCGAAAACCTGATATTCTTCACATGGGGGTAACTGCAAAGTCAAATATAACGGCAGAAATTCTGGTATTCTTCACATGGGGGTAACTGCAAAGTGAAATATAACGGCAGAAATTCTGGTATTCTTCACATGGGGGGGGGGGGGGGGGGGGTAACTGCAAAGTGAAATATAACGGCAGAAATTCTGGTATTCTTCACATGGGCCAAGGTTTCCCCCGTGCGAAGGTAAGGTAGGAAGCGGGCGAAGGTTGGACGCGGGCAAAGACGCGCAAAGACGCGGGCACCCAACCAATCCGAACTAGTTTGCGCCACGGCGCGCCTTTGTGAACAACAACGACTGTATTGTATAACTTGTATATTGTGTTCTGGGCCACTCAGAGAAGACTCGTTACGTGTCCAGATGATCTATTGACGCAAATCTCCATCTCGGCAAGTTAATAGATTGTATCGGTAAATTAACAATGTTAAGGTAAAGGGGCAGGTTGCAGTGACATGTTGTTCTAACTAAAATAATAAACAAAGAGTCAAAAGCACAGGTATAATTTTGATTGCATTCAGCTGTTAATTGCGTCGATTTTTTAAACAGCTTATCGTAATTATTACTTTTAGTACTTATTTCGAGCTTTCAACCTATTTAAGTACAATTATTCAGCCAGTAATCAATGTCGCTATAGGTAAAAATAATCAAGTATTATTCTAACCAAAACAATAAACGAGACTCTATAGCACATGTTACAGATTAATTGTATACTAGTAATCATAGCAATTGTAACTAAGGATCTATTGTGGCAGGACATTATGTCACAGAACCTACCGACCATAGGACCTATGACGCATTACCTGACATAATTACAGACATAATTAGCTATGGTCATAATGATGTCCTGCGTGTTTTGATGTCGGTAGAGTAGCACCCCCCACCCCCCCCCCCCCCCCCCCCCCCCAATATAGTTTTCTGACTTCGTAACAGATAGCCGTTGGCTTGGGTTATGTATCATTTTAAAGCAGCCATTATGTTTATCCATTAGAACTACAAAATATTTCGATAAGTGCGGCGGCGCAGTGACATAACGATGCAGTACTTCTGATACAGGACATAGTGCCATTTAGACATAATAACTGGGGGGGGGGGGGGGGGGGGGGGGGGGTGGGGGGGGGGGGATGAGTGTGAGCTGAAAAGTCTAAAACATATTTTATATATATTTCATAAACAGTATATTTTTGCCCAATGAACACCAGATTGGAGAGTCCTTTGGACGCAATCAAATGCATTCCCCTCCAGGAGAAAATCTACGTAAATAACAGCTGCTTACTCTGAAAATAAAACTGTAACCTGTTCTATTGAATATAGTTTATTGTTTTGATTAGAATAGCATGCGACTATGTAAACTGCTCATTTCCCTTCATTGATAATTTAACATTGGGGCGAGATATTATTCACCGCGTAAGAATTTGCATCAACCCCCCCCCCCCCCCCACACACTGGAATTATCAATCAACTAACCACCGGCTCTGGCCGGAGCTCATATTGTAACCCGAGGAACCTCCGGGCTCCGGCTCCGGATGAAATTTTAGCTCTGTCGCATCCCTAGTACCGGGGTAATAAAATATGTGAAACAATAGAAAGTAATTTGGTGAAACTAATTTGATAACACTGTGAAGTGCTATGAGAATATATTTCTAACATTATTTGCACAAACACATCCTTAGAAATAGTCTGTAATGTATTCCCCATATCTGTTGTGTTTACAAAATTGATATTATAATTGAATGTTGGACTGTTATAGAAAATTCAAAAAATAATGTAAACAGTGTAATAATGTACTGTAATAATTTACATCAACAGCACCAACAACCCACAGCACCAACAACCCTACAACCCACATCACCTACAGCCCTACAACCCACAGCAACTAAAACCCGCAGCACCTACAACCCACAGTACCTACAACCCACATTAACTACAACCCACAGCACCTACAACCCGCAGCACCTACAACCCACAGCACCTACAACCCACAGTACCTACAACCCACATTAACTACAACCCATATTAACTACAACCCACAGCACCCACAGCACCTGCAGAAATTCTGGTATTCTTCACATGGGGGTAACTGCAAAGTGAAATATAACGGCAGAAATTCTGATATTCTTCACATGGGCCAAGGTTTCCCCCGTGCGAAGGTAAGGTAGGAAGCGGGCGAAGGTTGGACGCGGGCAAAGACGCGCAACCACAACACCTACAACCCACAGTACCTACAACCCACAGTACCTACAACCCACATTAACTACAACCCACATTGACTACAACCCACAGCACCTACAATCCGTAGCACCTACAACCCGCAGCACCTACAACCCACAGCACCTACAACCCACAGTACCTACAACCCACATTAACTACAACCCACAGAACCTACAACCCGCAGCACCTACAACCCACAGCACCTACAACCCACAGTACCTACAACCCACAGTACCTACAACCCACAGTACCTACAACCCACAGTACCTACAACCCACATTAACTACAACCCACATTGACTACAACCCACAGCACCTACAGCCCTACAACCCACATTAACCTCAACCCACAGCACGTACAAGCTACAACCCACATTGACTACAACCCACAGTACCTACAACCCACAGTACCTACAACCCACAGCACCTACAACCCACAGTACCTACAACCCACATTAACTACAACCCACATTGACTACAACGCACAGCACCTACAGCCCTACAACCCACATTAACCTCAACCCACAGCACGTACAAGCTATAACCCACATTGACTACAACCCACAGCACCTACAATCCACAGTAACTCAACACACAACACATACAACCCACATTAACTGCAACCCACAGCACCTATAACCCACAGCACCTTCAACCCACATTAACATCAACCTACATTAACTTCAACCCACATTAACTATAACCCACAGCACCTCCAACAACCCACAGCACCTCCAACAACCCACAGCACCTCCAACAACCCACAGCACCTCCAACAACCTATAGCACCTCCAACAACCCACAGCACCTGCTACAACCCACATTTAACTACAATTCAAAACACCTACAACCCACATTATCTACAACCAACAGCACCTACAACCCACAGCACCCATTATAGCCCACAGCACATACAACCCACATTAACTACAACTCACAACACCTACAACCCACACCACCTACATTAACTACAACCCACAGCACCTACATCCCACAGCACCTACAACAACCCACAGCACTTACAACCCATAGCACCTACATTCCACAGCACCTACATCCCACAGCACCTACAACATACCACAGCACCTACAACATACCACAGCACCTACAACATACCACAGCACCTACAACCCACATTAACTACAAACCAACAACGTAACCGATTAGAGGTTGTGGGTGTTCCGTGCTGTGGGTCTTAGAGTTCCACACGTTACACCCCACTTCATAATAGCTTCGCCATAGCTAACCCGCCATCTCTGTAATAGCCATCGTGTTCTTAATATTATATTTTATGCAAAAATTCGAGGAATTCGCTAGCCTGCCATTTATTTATTTATTATCAACTGAACCGAAATGCAATAACCCGTTACTCAACTTAGGTTTGGCCTGCAAGCCATTTGATTGACTGCAGTTTGATATATTGCTTGTTCGTTCTCCTAGAAAGATCTTGCCTGAGACAAGACTTGATTGGGCCTGTAAGTTAATGAACCTTAAATACCACATGTTGTTAGTAGCTAAGTAACATTAGACCAACCAACCTGCATTCTATTGCCTCCATATAACATACCAAAGGCTGACTGCTGATTCAACTATTTAGATTTTGTATGTGATTAGAGACTATCCTTGCAATGCTGTCACACTGAGGTGGTCTGTCAAGATTTCACACAAGAATGTTGTGCCTAGGTAGGCCGCATATTGTATATATGGTAACAACTGTCAGTCCAGTTTAGTGAGATTCCTGGAAGACCACCAACGGCTACAGTTGAATGCAGACCTACTACTCTGTCTGCTGCAATACATCTCAAGGCTGCAAGACCAACCATATCCCTAATAATTATTGCCTGGCACATAACAGATATATTTTATACGGTTTGAATGTGAATGATGTCTGTTATGAATTAGTATTAGGTTTGTTATTAAATTTATATACAACATGGTGCAATATCGATTATTAAATTCGTTAACAACCTGTCAAATGCTTAGGAGGAGTATCCTACCACATTCTAATTCATTTAAGAGTCATAACCAATTCATCGTAATATTTATAGTAATTAATATGAAGACCGCCAATGCAATGTGAAGAATATCATGTTTTCACTAAAAACCCAGGTTTCAGAAGGGCTGAATCTAACCAAAACAATAAACGAATTTGAATTAGTATGTGTACAGTATAAGAAAAATATACGCTTTAAATCACTTAACTAGAGAGCCAGCAAGCTGGCTATAAGAAGACCCCCAGGCCCTCAACAAGTAAGCCCTAACGGTCTTCTAATTAAATGTAATTTGATGATCTCGAGAACCGACATAGAATTTTTTTTTATGTGATTGTACAGTTTGGTAAACTGCATCCAACGATATAATATCACATTCCATATTTCGGATGACAGGTACCGGTGAAATCAGACTTTACCAAAAAAAATTTCAAGCCAATATCAATGTGCACAATCATACAGACAAACAGCAATAAGCTCTAAGGGTCTTCTAATTAATATAGAGAAATTAAGAAATTGTCCGTCAATGCTTCAATATAGTTTCTAGCCCGCTTGTCTTTGAGTCATGACGTATTCTACGATATGGGGCGAGCAGCGTCATTACGTAGCCACCACATACCGATCCGAAATGAGCCGGCCAATATTGGCTTTTCTGCTGCACCTTGTGTAAAAAATGTCTATATTAATTTTGTTATTGTGTGAAAGTTGGGATTTAGAAAGTTTATGTATTTGTTTATAATTATTTGAGTAATTGCTCGAGTTATTATTTTGTATTAGTATTATTTATTGATTGTTCGTGCTTATATAATACCAGCGGTGATAATTGGTAAATAACAAGTCAGAGATGAGTCCGACGCTAACTCGAGTCTGTGTGTCTTCTACAGACATGGGGTCTACCAGCAGGAATCGGTGAGGCCTGTCACCTTGAAACGACGATTCCAGAAGATTTATCGTCCGGAGGAGTACGAGAGAATACTAGCTGCTCAACGCCGCTACCAACGCAAATACAGACTAAAATGCAAGTTCGCTAAGGCGCTCAACTTAGATGTCAACCAATTAGATTCCGAGTACCTAACTCAGTTAGATACTGATATACTAAGCCAGTTTGACTCAACTGGGAATTCCTCGAATCTGGATTCGGAATAATTTGATGTGTCTTTTTTTTTACCGAACTATGCATTTTTACTAAAGAAAACCAATTTGTATAAATTCGCAATAAAATCCCATACATCAAAAAAGGTAAATTTATAGTAATTTTGTTGGGCATTCTTAGGTAGATGGACTCCTTTCCTATAAAATTCTGAAACTGTTTTTAACTCCTTATATATTTGTAACGTTTGTCCATTATTGGAACATAACGAGCATATTATAATGTTGAATTTAAATAAGCAATTAATGTTTTCGGATTTTAAATAAAATGTTCGCGGATTTTAAATAATATGCTCTGTTCATTGAGTTATTTGATTCCAAACTGAGGCCGAATTTGTATTCATTCCATGTATTATTATACTTTTGTTAGAAACAACAGTTTAATTTGTAAATTTAATTGCAATAGTGCTGTATTTGGGATATTTTTGAATTTTAAGAGTCACTTGAGAGAAGATATATTAAGTACAACTGTACTAGTTTTAGGTAATGTTTTCTTCCAATTAATTCAATCGTTGAGACAGGGGGGGGGGGGGGGGGGGGACTGGACGGAAATCCCATCTTGGCTAATTAATATCCCGCCTCAATGTTAAATTCTCAATTTAGGGAAAGGAGCAGGTTACAGTGGCACATTATTTTAATCAAAACAATAAACTAAACACAATAGAACAGGCTACTGTTTTATTTTTGAGAGTAATCAGCTGTTATTTGCGTCCAATTTCCCCTGGAGAGGGATGAATTGTTATTGCGTCCAGTTTTCCCCCCTATCTGTAACTAAACTTTATAGTTTGAGGTCTATTCTATTCCGTAATGTATATATTTACGCTTCAGGTTTTAATTATAGTGTTTCATAATGTTTCATAATTTAATATATACAGCTAACCCTTTCCGTACCAACACATAAAAAAAGGCGGCACACTGCTGCCTTTTTTATTCTAAATAATTCTGGACCATGTTCATTAAGGCGGCCCAGTGCGTCGCCTTTAGCTTTTTATAACTTAACACCCAGGACGGCAGGGTGCCGCCTTTTTTTAAAAATCCGTTAAGTTCATAGTCGTGTTGGGCGGGAAAACTTGTCTAGATTAATTTAATATTGCTTGAAAGAAATCCTATTGGTTTGAGGTTTACTGTAAATTACATAATTCATGAAATCACATGATATTTAATTTCAATTTAGCCAATAATAATGTTACAAATGATTAAGGCGGCAGTGTGCCGCCCATGGGGTTCAAAGGTGAAAGAAAATTTTGAAAATGGTTAAAGGCGGCAGTGTGCCGACTTTGGGGGGTAGGATAAGTAATAATATAGTTAACCTCTTTATATAACAATCTCTGGTACTAGAATAAAATATACCTTGCTCCGATCAAGTATATTATTCTTAGTCCGTGGGAGGAAAAATTTATGTAATTTATGTTCGGTACGCAAAGGGTTTAATGCTATTGCATAATACAATTAATACTGTTAAATATACATAATGTTATTAAATATACGGTTGATGCTATTAAATATATATCTAATGATTTCAAATATATATGTAAAATGCTAATAAATATACAATAATTAAAATAAATCAAATATTCATTTAGGTAATATTTACCGGACCACAAAACCAATAATTTTTTGTATTTGATAAAAAACAATTTTATTCGAAAATGAAAATATAGATATTACATAGGTATATAACGATGTACAGTATGTAGAACTTTATACGCCGGGTAACTTTTTACGGTCGCGATGCAGTAGCTACAATCAACTACAATAATTACAGAGTATTGGAATTTAGTGTTAATTTGACATTTTGTTATAAAAATAAATATTTCCATTTGGGAATTTAATTATATACTCTTAAGTCATATTCTAGCACATTATAAGCTTATAGTTCTCATCTCTTTTCAAACCCTTTCTAGTCTTGAAGTAAATAGTTATTACATTTAGTTTAATAGTTTACCGTTCGAGTGAGTTTACCAAGCTGAGTGACAGTAATAAATGAGATCAGGGGTGTAATATTTGCAAGTGCAATATTGATTGACGATAGGTTTTTGGGAGTTTTGTAGATTGACGAGCAGTTTTAGGGAGTTTTGTAGATTGACGAGCAGTTTTAGGGAGTTTTGAGGTTTGATGAGCAGTTTTAGGGAGTTGTGAGGTTTGATGAGCAGTTTTAGGTAGTTTTGAGGTTTGATGAGCAGTTTTAGGGAGTTTTGAGGTTTGATGAGAAGTTTTAGGGAGTTTTGAGGTTTGATGAGCAGTTTTAGGGAGTTTTGAGGTTTGATGAGCAGTTTTAGGGAGTTTTGAGGTTTGATGAGCAGTTTTAGGGAGTTTTGAGGTTTGATGAGCAGTCTTAGGGAGTTTTGAGGTTTGATGAGCAGTCTTAGGGAGTTTTGTAGATTGACGAGCAGTTTTAGGGAGTTGTGAGGTTTGATGAACAGTTTTAGGTAGTTTTGAGGTTTGATGAGCAGTTTTAGGGAGTTTTGAGGTTTGATGAGCAGTTTTAGGGAGTTTTGAGGTTTGATGAGCAGTTTTAGGGAGTTTTGGGGTTTGATGAGCAGTTTTAGGGAGTTTTGAGGTTTGATGAGCAGTCTTAGGGAGTTTTGAGGTTTGATGAGCAGTTTTAGGGAGTTTTGAGGTTTGATGAGCAGTTTTAGGGAGTTTTACAAGCAATTAATTTTTGTTTAGGACTCTGCCCCTGTGGTAGCTTTTCCCAAATATTATGTGGTGTTGTTTCTGCAGTATGATTCTCGGTTTCCCTATAGTATGCCGGGGGCTGGTTTGAAGTTTTAGTATTTGGTTGTCTCTTTCTACCGATACAGACAATACATCAATCGCCCGCCCTAAGGGATACCACCCACCCCCCGTATAAAATCGCTAGTAGTAGTATCAAATAATGGTTAATTCATTACATTAGCATGTCATTAGTCGTTGAACCGCAATTCAGATATTATTTTGTCCTCTTGTATTCAGTTTATATTCAAATGTAATTGGGTGAATTTTGGCCATATGGAAGTTGAAACTAGATAAAAAAAATGTGTTTCTTTCCAATTACTTTTCTTTAAAATTTATTTCATTTTTTACAATCTCTGGCGATTAGTTTGCACACCAAATTTTGGTTCAACCATTTTTTGTATTGTAGGTTTCCATTGGGTGTGTCGCATGCGAACGTTTCAGACTTTGATAATATTTCCTATGTTTATATGGATCGGGAATCTAAAAGAGCTTATACCAAGAGATTGAAGAATCACCTCCGTTGGAAGCAAATGCAAACTGAAGAATCGATGAAATACGAACAGAGATTATTGAGAATGCGAGAGTATAGTCGGCAAAGACGCGCCCAAGAAAGGAGAGAACGTTCAAACCAGATGCCATCTAATGATTCTTAAACATAAACTAACACCGTCGGTCTTTCTTAAACAGAAACATATATACAGGACGCGCCGGTCATTCTGAAAGATGATACCCCATCTCATTTTTAAAGAAAAACTTCAGATATCTTAAAGAAAGAAGAACTGTTACACAGTTTCCATTCAACACTTGGGCGCGATTTTTTATAAACAAATACTGAACTAGGTCGCAGATTATAATTGCTTACATAGTTTCAGATACTCTCATTAATTTGTATTAGAAGTATCAAGTTAAAAAATGCGGGAAGTCAGCGCACACCCCATGTGAAATATATCTTACGTGCAAATGTTAGCTGGATCATGACTTTTGAGAATTGACTCTTGTTTATTGTTTTGATAACAATAGCTCGCACGTGTAACCTGCTTAATTCCCTTAAATTATAACCCTGGAGCATGGCATGTTTAACGGTGCGGTATGGCACTGAATATCTCCTGTATCACTAGATAAATTAACTACATGGTCTATTCACACCTAGCATTGGAATTGGTTGGCGATTGATTTTAATATCATTTCAAGGTAAAATTTTTAATCAAAATCACATATTGTGGTCTTAACAAATTAAAAACAGCTTCGTAATTTCAATTGTGGCGCGTACTCACAATTTGTGTTTTTATTAAAAACATTTTTTTAATTTATTTTTCAATTCCATTTATCAGTTCAAATTTTGTTCACAAATACCAGGCTACTCATAAATATAATATTATATAATTTAGTATCAATATTCCGTTGTCATTGTATTCACATTATTGAATGTTTGATTAAATGTATTACATGTAAATTGACACATTAATATAATGATATTATTTGCTTATCAATATATTTTGTTAATTAATTGGGTCGTGGGGACGCACGGTCGGTCGCCATAACTACGGTACCAGAAACGAAACTAAACCTACTTCCCCCTCAATTTCTCGACTGGTTTTGAAGCATTTCTCTAAATTTTCTTAATGTTTTTCCACTTCGAGTTTCAAACCCTGACTGTAAGATAAGTGAGAAAACCTGGAATTGATTTATTTATAATTGTAATTTATTTATTTTTAACATTTAGAACATTGAACTGGAAGCCGAATACTGTATTGAAAACTGACTACTATACTAGTGTATTACAATTACAACTCTTGTTATATTTTTATTGTATATTATCGCCGGGGACATCCATATCCTTGAGAAGAAATATTACAAAATAACGCCAATTCCACAGCTCCAAGCTCTGCTATACGTAATATTCTCCCTTAGGATGAGGTATGGGAAAACACGCCTGCATGATTGGACGAGACAGAAGTCGTACAGCGGAACCCCCTTGCCATGCGGAGTATGCGAGAAAGCCTTCAACCACACCTCCAGTCTGTATCGCCACCGTAAAACTCACAAACTAGACACCTGCGTGGTCTGTCATCTCTGTTCTAAAACATTCGTTACCTTAGAGAATTTAGACCGCCACATTCGACATGTTCACAACTGCGATGACAATAATTTCGATAACTCTTCGCATAACTTATTGCTAAACTAAAAACTCACTCTATCTTATCTACGTAGATTTTAATGCTCAACTCATATTTTGACCAGATTGAGGGGACTAATGGATGCAATCAAATTTATACTATCTCCAATTGTAATATCGCCGCAAATAACAGCTGATTACCAGCAAAATGATATAAACTGTAACTATATTGACTTTAGTTTATTGTTTTGGTTAGAATAACGTACCACTGAAACCTGCCCCTTTGATAATTAACAATACTAATTCGCCGAGATGGGATTTGCGTCCATTTACCCCCTGTCTCATATTGCATATTAAACAAGCTCCATTTACTCTCGGTAGTTTATTGCTTAACTGAGACTACGATTATAACAAATTTTTCACACTTTTGGTGCGATTTTCTGTTATGAATAGAAAATCTCATTGTTATAAATATCTGCAAAAATATCTACTTTCTTTAAAGATAAGATTTTCCGATCACAAAACAATCTGTAACTGAAATGTACACCAGTTTTTCTATTCATAATAATTTATGTTCGTTTTCCCACCTCTAAATCCCACAAATGTCATTATTATTTTGCATTATTCATATAATAAACAAATGAATAGGTCTCTGAGGGTCTTATCCTCGGCAACATTATATTTGTTGCCTAGTAGTATGTATTTTGTTGTATATTATATATTGTGATAATTTAATTATGCACGGTTTCATTAATGGATTAAATGCTGGAATCCGAATTTCAATATTTTTGACAAATAAATACGGAGAAAAAAATACAAAGCATCCGAATATACATATTATACATATAAAATAAATTAATTTGGTAAATTTTTCCAAAATAAACGAACTGACCTAGTCTTAGGATAGTTGACTTTCATCCGAAAGGTCTGTAATAATAAAATAAATTGCAACTTAGAGAAAATGTGGTCACATACTCTGCCGCGTATCAAGATAACAAACTAACAAAAGACCCGTAAACTCCAAAACATAAAGAGTTTTAATTGAAATTCTAGTTGTCTCCATGGTAACCTGCGTTGTTTTTTCACGGCGTAATTTTATGTTTAGGTTTTCGCGGCTGACCTCTCTGATGAACAAACCCACAGCCGTGCTGCGGCGTATGACGGCCCAAAAACCCAAGACGAGATTATCGTTAGAACGCAAGATCGAGGTCATCCTTCGCATACAGAACGGAGAGGACAGAGAGGCGATAATACGCGAGTACTGTATATCGCGGAGGTGTTTCTATTATATTTTACAAAATAAGCGTCATTACCTAAATATGTATGTGAATATGAGGATGTTACCGAGTGGAGACAACAGCTCAACAGAGGAGAGATATCAACCAGAACCAATGAATCTATCAATCCTCTAATCGCAATGAGTGTTATTGTAGCGGAATCAGTTGAAAAAATATATAGCTAAGCAAGTTATTATTGCGCTGAGTTGGTTTTAATAATTAATTGTTAATTATCGATATTAAAATACAACTGTTATATTAGATCATAACCGATAGTCGACAGTCAATCAAGCAGAAAACCGATACGAAATTTGCATTCAATCCAAATAAAACCACATTTTTGGCATTCGAAAATACCTTATTATAGTTTGAGTATCATAATGCAGTCACGGAAATTCGTCGTAATCTTTCATAATACAAGCTTAATGAGTCAATAATTATAAGAGTCATAATAAGTCAATTAATTATGCACCAGAAAAATATGGTTGGGGTCAATTAATCAGTCTCTTTTGTCTATATTGACTGGACTGCAGTTTTATACAAAATATTACGTTTGTGTTTTAATATTTATGAAACAGAACACAGTTATATCACTGACCTTCTTAGCTACTTTTTTTTTAATTTCAATATAAAATGCATATTTCTACATTTCGTGGTGGACTTTATTTTACTGAAATGTGCTGTGCAGTGCAGTCACCACCATCATGCAGGTAGTAGGTTTATTTTACTTACTTAATTTAATTTTATTATAAAATTATGGTCTTTCTAAATCTTGAGTTGTTATATGAAGAGCCTTAAACTACCATTTAACGTTAATCAATTATTATCAGTACGCTTACGAATAATACGAAGATTTGGAAAAATATAATAAATAGAGACGGTAATAAAAAGTTTGTATTTTAGTTAGTTATCTTATCTTGAGTATTTCGTATGCTGATATTTGTTTCATTACATATTTTGCATGCCGTCACTATAGATGGATATACAAACTAGCTTATGTTATGTTGAAAGATACAAATTAGTGTAACATTTCTGATGATTTAATTGTGTTTTAGTAATAAGAAATAGCATTTAGTAAAATATAAAATAAATATTTTTGAATTACAGAACTTATTAAAACCCTATTTTGCGGCGTTTATTTTAAATCTATTCAAAATAAATCAGTTCCTTAGTTTTTATTTTATCTTTATTGGGTTAAATCAATTTAATATCGCTTTTCTTACTGTGTCTAACTAATATTTACAGTAATTGCAACGTATTAATAATTGTTAATATTATTAGCTATAATACGTCACTTAATAAGAAGTTTTAACACCCACTTTATTATTAGGAACTCCGTGCCGAAAATGTGCCTTCTCTTTATTTAATTTAACGTACTATAATAATTGTGATTAAAATACAAAGTGGATAATATGTGATTATCATTTAAAATTGGCATCTATTTAGTGTCATAGTGATTTCGGTATATTTTTTAAAATAATTTTTGCGCTGATTATAATAAGTCTTCAGAAATCTATCGTAATGGCCAATTAGAACATATTAATTTTAATTAGTTTTGTATAATTTTTATTATTGTGGTGTTGTAGTATATAGCATTATATAAATTTACTTCCAATGGCTAACAAATATAGCATGTATTAATTATGTAATAATATATGCATTGTGTGTATATTTATTTATATTGTATAATATTCATATATTATTTACCTATCGTACACAGTGTCTAATGATTTAAAGTAAATTTAAAAAATGTGAAGTTCGGTTTATTAAATAAATTTAAGTTTTTATAATGTTTATTTTTTTGCACGTTTGAATTGCAATTAATTATTAAGATTTGTATATTATTATTGTTGTGTGTATACGTAGTATTTAGTAGCCTATATAGAATGTTTTGTTTATAATGGTATCTAATTAATTGCAAATGATATCTGATACGGCATAAACTTAAATAAAATATAATTTCATCATTTAATAATATTTATTGTTTATAACCACCATGAGTTGATCCTGTCAGTATGTCATTAAGACCTATCAAGAAAATCATATGTTCGTTTGAAAACGAAATACAATAAGGGCCACCTTCTATTTCTAAGGTAGGCCTAGTAGGGGGGATGTGGGTGTGCTTTAAGGTAGGCCCTAGTAGGGGGATGTGGGGGCTCTAAGGTAGGCCTACTAGGGGGGATGTGGGGGCTCTAAGGTAGGCCTACTAGGGGGGGATGTGGGGGCTCTAAGGTAGGCCTACTAGGGGGGATGTGGGGGCTCTAAGGTAGGCCTGCTAGGGGGGATGTGGGGGCTCTAAGGTAGGCCTACTAGGGGGGATGTGGGGGCTCTAAGGTAGGCCTACTAAGGGGGGTGTGGGGGCTCTAAGGTAGGCCTACTAGGGGGGATGTGGGGGCTCTAAGGTAGGCCTACTAGGGGGGATGTGGGGGCTCTAAGGTAGGCCTACTAGGGGGGATGTGGGGGCTCTAAGGTAGGCCTACTAGGGGGGATGTGGG
>JAUCBJ010005411.1:0-22796 GCA_032718475.1 Nemertoderma westbladi
CTAATGTTTTTGGTTTGTTTTGTATTAAATCTTATCATCTTACAAAAGGCAGATTATCAATAAAGACATATAAATTTCGGCAGGTTAAACTGCTGAAGGTCTATAAAAGCGCGTACATATACTGTTAATATAAACAACTACCCGCGATACTGTATACTGTTAATATAAACAACTACCCGTGATACTGTATACTGTTAATATAAACAACTACCCACGATACTGTATACTGTTAATATAAACAACTACCCGCGATACTGTATACTGTTAATATAAACAACTACCCGTGATACTGTATACTGTTAATATAAACAACTACCCGCGATACTGTATACTGTTAATATAAACAACTACCCGCGATACTGTATACTGTTAATATAAACAACTACCCACGATACTGTATACTGTTAATATAAACAACTACCCGCGATACTGTATACTGTTAATATAAACAACTACCCGCGATACTGTATACTGTTAATATAAACAACTACCCGCGATACTGTATACTGTTAATATAAACAACTACCCGTGATACTGTATACTGTTAATATAAACAACTACCCACGATACTGTATACTGTTAATATAAACAACTACCCGTGATACTGTATACTGTTAATATAAACAACTACCCACGATACTGTATACTGTTAATATAAACAACTACCCGCGATACTGTATACTGTTAATATAAACAACTACCCGCGATACTGTATACTGTTAATATAAACAACTACCCGTGATACTGTATACTGTTAATATAAACAACTACCCACGATACTGTATACTGTTAATATAAACAACTACCCGCGATACTGTATACTGTTAATATAAACAACTACCCGTGATACTGTATACTGTTAATATAAACAACTACCCGCGATACTGTATACTGTTAATATAAACAACTACTGTACCCGCGATACTGTATACTGTTAATATAAACAACTACCCGCGATACTGTATACTGTTAATATAAACAACTACCCGCGATACTGTATACTGTTAATATAAACAACTACTGTACCCGCGATACTGTATACTGTTAATATAAACAACTACCCGCGATACTGTATACTGTTAATATAAACAACTACTGTACCCGCGATACTGTATACTGTTAATATAAACAACTACCCGTGATACTGTATACTGTTAATATAAACAACTACCCGCGATACTGTATACTGTTAATATAAACAACTACCCGCGATACTGTATAATGTTAATATAAACAACTACCCGCGATACGGTATACTGTTAATATAAACAACTACTGTACCCGCGATACTGTATACTGTTAATATAAACAACTACCCGCGATACTGTATACTGTTAATATAAACAACTACCCGCGATACTGTATACTGTTAATATAAACAACTACCCGCGATACTGTATACTGTTAATATAAACAACTACCCGCGATACTGTATACTGTTAATATAAACAACTACTGTACCCGAGATACTGTATACTGTTAATATAAACAACTACCCGCGATACTGTATACTGTTAATATAAACAACTACCCGCGATACTGTATACTGTTAATATAAACAACTACCCGCGATACTGTATACTGTTAATATAAACAACTACCCGCGATACTGTATACTGTTAATATAAACAACTACCCACGATACTGTATACTGTTAATATAAACAACTACCCGTGATACTGTATACTGTTAATATAAACAACTACCCACGATACTGTATACTGTTAATATAAACAACTACCCGCGATACTGTATACTGTTAATATAAACAACTACCCGTGATACTGTATACTGTTAATATAAACAACTACCCGCGATACTGTATACTGTTAATATAAACAACTACCCGCGATACTGTATACTGTTAATATAAACAACTACCCGCGATACTGTATACTGTTAATATAAACAACTACCCGCGATACTGTATACTGTTAATATAAACAACTACCCGCGATACTGTATACTGTTAATATAAACAACTACCCGCGATACTGTATACTGTTAATATAAACAACTACCCGTGATACTGTATACTGTTAATATAAACAACTACCCACGATACTGTATACTGTTAATATAAACAACTACCCGTGATACTGTATACTGTTAATATAAACAACTACCCACGATACTGTATACTGTTAATATAAACAACTACCCGCGATACTGTATACTGTTAATATAAACAACTACCCGCGATACTGTATACTGTTAATATAAACAACTACCCGTGATACTGTATACTGTTAATATAAACAACTACCCACGATACTGTATACTGTTAATATAAACAACTACCCGCGATACTGTATACTGTTAATATAAACAACTACCCGTGATACTGTATACTGTTAATATAAACAACTACTGTACCCGCGATACTGTATACTGTTAATATAAACAACTACCCGTGATACTGTATACTGTTAATATAAACAACTACCCACGATACTGTATACTGTTAATATAAACAACTACCCGCGATACTGTATACTGTTAATATAAACAACTACCCGTGATACTGTATACTGTTAATATAAACAACTACCCGCGATACTGTATACTGTTAATATAAACAACTACCCGTGATACTGTATACTGTTAATATAAACAACTACCCACGATACTGTATACTGTTAATATAAACAACTACCCGCGATACTGTATACTGTTAATATAAACAACTACCCGTGATACTGTATACTGTTAATATAAACAACTACCCGCGATACTGTATACTGTTAATATAAACAACTACTGTACCCGCGATACTGTATACTGTTAATATAAACAACTACCCGCGATACTGTATACTGTTAATATAAACAACTACCCGCGATACTGTATACTGTTAATATAAACAACTACTGTACCCGCGATACTGTATACTGTTAATATAAACAACTACCCGCGATACTGTATACTGTTAATATAAACAACTACTGTACCCGCGATACTGTATACTGTTAATATAAACAACTACCCGTGATACTGTATACTGTTAATATAAACAACTACCCGCGATACTGTATACTGTTAATATAAACAACTACCCGCGATACTGTATAATGTTAATATAAACAACTACCCGCGATACGGTATACTGTTAATATAAACAACTACTGTACCCGCGATACTGTATACTGTTAATATAAACAACTACCCGCGATACTGTATACTGTTAATATAAACAACTACCCGCGATACTGTATACTGTTAATATAAACAACTACCCGCGATACTGTATACTGTTAATATAAACAACTACCCGCGATACTGTATACTGTTAATATAAACAACTACTGTACCCGAGATACTGTATACTGTTAATATAAACAACTACCCGCGATACTGTATACTGTTAATATAAACAACTACCCGCGATACTGTATACTGTTAATATAAACAACTACCCGCGATACTGTATACTGTTAATATAAACAACTACCCGCGATACTGTATACTGTTAATATAAACAACTACCCACGATACTGTATACTGTTAATATAAACAACTACCCGTGATACTGTATACTGTTAATATAAACAACTACCCACGATACTGTATACTGTTAATATAAACAACTACCCGCGATACTGTATACTGTTAATATAAACAACTACCCGTGATACTGTATACTGTTAATATAAACAACTACCCGCGATACTGTATACTGTTAATATAAACAACTACCCACGATACTGTATACTGTTAATATAAACAACTACCCGTGATACTGTATACTGTTAATATAAACAACTACCCACGATACTGTATACTGTTAATATAAACAACTACCCGCGATACTGTATACTGTTAATATAAACAACTACCCGTGATACTGTATACTGTTAATATAAACAACTACCCGCGATACTGTATACTGTTAATATAAACAACTACCCGCGATACTGTATACTGTTAATATAAACAACTACCCGCGATACTGTATACTGTTAATATAAACAACTACCCGCGATACTGTATACTGTTAATATAAACAACTACCCGCGATACTGTATACTGTTAATATAAACAACTACCCGTGATACTGTATACTGTTAATATAAACAACTACCCACGATACTGTATACTGTTAATATAAACAACTACCCGTGATACTGTATACTGTTAATATAAACAACTACCCACGATACTGTATACTGTTAATATAAACAACTACCCGCGATACTGTATACTGTTAATATAAACAACTACCCGCGATACTGTATACTGTTAATATAAACAACTACCCGTGATACTGTATACTGTTAATATAAACAACTACCCACGATACTGTATACTGTTAATATAAACAACTACCCGCGATACTGTATACTGTTAATATAAACAACTACCCGTGATACTGTATACTGTTAATATAAACAACTACCCGCGATACTGTATACTGTTAATATAAACAACTACTGTACCCGCGATACTGTATACTGTTAATATAAACAACTACCCGCGATACTGTATACTGTTAATATAAACAACTACCCGCGATACTGTATACTGTTAATATAAACAACTACCCGCGATACTGTATACTGTTAATATAAACAACTACTGTACCCGCGATACTGTATACTGTTAATATAAACAACTACCCGCGATACTGTATACTGTTAATATAAACAACTACTGTACCCGCGATACTGTATACTGTTAATATAAACAACTACCCGTGATACTGTATACTGTTAATATAAACAACTACCCGCGATACTGTATACTGTTAATATAAACAACTACCCGCGATACTGTATAATGTTAATATAAACAACTACCCGCGATACGGTATACTGTTAATATAAACAACTACTGTACCCGCGATACTGTATACTGTTAATATAAACAACTACCCGCGATACTGTATACTGTTAATATAAACAACTACCCGCGATACTGTATACTGTTAATATAAACAACTACCCGCGATACTGTATACTGTTAATATAAACAACTACCCGCGATACTGTATACTGTTAATATAAACAACTACTGTACCCGAGATACTGTATACTGTTAATATAAACAACTACCCGCGATACTGTATACTGTTAATATAAACAACTACCCGCGATACTGTATACTGTTAATATAAACAACTACCCGCGATACTGTATACTGTTAATATAAACAACTACCCGCGATACTGTATACTGTTAATATAAACAACTACCCACGATACTGTATACTGTTAATATAAACAACTACCCGCGATACTGTATACTGTTAATATAAACAACTACCCGCGATACTGTATACTGTTAATATAAACAACTACCCGCGATACTGTATACTGTTAATATAAACAACTACCCGCGATACTGTATACTGTTAATATAAACAACTACCCGCGATACTGTATACTGTTAATATAAACAACTACCCGCGATACTGTATACTGTTAATATAAACAACTACCCGCGATACTGTATACTGTTAATATAAACAACTACCCGCGATACTGTATACTGTTAATATAAACAACTACCCGCTATACTGTATACTGTTAATATAAACAACTACCCGCGATACTGTATACTGTTAATATAAACAACTACTGTACCCGCGATACTGTATACTGTTAATATAAACAACTACCCGCGATACTGTATACTGTTAATATAAACAACCACTGTACCCGCGATACTGTATACTGTTAATATAAACAACTACCCGCGATACTGTATACTGTTAATATAAACAACTACTGTACCCGCGATACTGTATACTGTTAATATAAACAACTACCCGCGATACTGTATACTGTTAATATAAACAACCACCCGCGATACTGTTAATATAAACAACTACCCACGATACTGTATACTGTTAATATAAACAACTACCCGCGATACTGTATACTGTTAATATAAACAACTACCCGCGATACTGTATACTGTTAATATAAACAACTACCCGCGATACTGTATACTGTTAATATAAACAACTACCCGCGATACTGTATACTGTTAATATAAACAACTACTGTACCCGCGATACTGTATACTGTTAATATAAACAACTACCCGCGATACTGTATACTGTTAATATAAACAACTACCCGCGATACTGTATACTGTTAATATAAACAACTACCCGCGATACGTATACTGTTAATATAAACAACTACCCGCGATACTGTATACTGTTAATATAAACAACTACCCGCGAGATGTGGTCGAGAATAGTCTCCAACACTCCGCTAGCTCCAACAGTAGCACCCAATCCTACTGTACTGACGATACTGACTGTTTTATACGATTTGTACCAACAGTCTCCAAAGCTATAAAAACAATCCTTGGTCAGATAGGATTGCACACATTTAATTTCGAACGTAGGACTCGGTCAAATATATTGGACCAGACGAACTACCAATTTAAACTTCGGTCTAATAGCAGTCAATAGTGCTGGTTTACAAGGCTGAGATACTGTAACTCCCTCTTGAAAAGACTCCCCAATCGTCTCAACTTAGGCTGAGAACACTCCCCACCCCCAGTTATCGTAGTCTAGGCTTAGAACACCCCCGTTAGGCTGAGATGACTCCCCTTAGGCTGAGATGACTCCCCTTAGGCTGCGATGACTCCCCTTAGGCTGAGATGACTCCGCTTAGGCTGAGATGACTCCCCTAATTGAGTTATAATTCATATCCGTACCTGTGCTATTTCCATATATTGCAAAAATTAAACTGTTACCTATGTTAATGAGTTGTCGTTTATTGTTTTGGTTAGAAAAGCCTGCCACTGTAACCTGCTCCTTTCCGTTAATTAAGAAATCTAGGAAGAAAACTGGGGGTGTTCTCAGCCTAGACTGAGAAGACTGGGGAGTCATATTTGGTGGGAGTTATCTCAGCCTGTTACACCGGACGAACTACCAATTAAAGGGGGGGGGGGGGGGGGGGGTACAGCATTTTCGGACAACTCTTCGATTTAACACTCTCAGCGTTTCAAAATTGTTTGGTTTTGGCTAAAATTTGGCATATAGGTGCCTAAGATGCTATTCTACATGACAGGTCAAAAAACTTTTTGACCTATTTAATATTAGTTGATACTAGTTAACAACAAAAAAAACTTGGTTGCGCTTAAAACCCTAAGACTTTTACAGTTTTGAACCTAATCACATGAAAGTTTTTTTATAATGAAATATGATGATAATAATACATAATTTAATATGATGATGGGGTGATGATAACTCCACCTACTGGCTCCAGAAGTCGAGGAAATCCTGCCAAGTACCTAACTGATCTAGACTTTGCTGATGACTTAGGAGTACTCTCAGAATCACTAGAGGGAGGGAGCCCAACGGCTCCTCAGCTCATTAGAACATGCTGCTTCTAGTGTTGGTCTTTTTATTAACTCCAGAAAGACCAAAATTCTGACCGTTAACTTTGAAAGTCCTCAGCAAGTCTCTGATCGGATGAGCATAAGCTCAAAGGATGGTATGCTTGAGCATGTGGACGACTTCTGTTACCTGGGATCATGGATCCGGAAGTCAGGTGAGGACCTTCGAATACGTAAGGGAAAGGCACGGGCAGCCTTGAATAGGCTTTCCAGGATTTGGAAGTCACTGAGAATTAATCGGAAACTAAGGTCCGATTATTTAGAGCAGCAGTAGTTCCAGTACTCCTCTACGGGAGTCCATGCAGGGCTCTAACTGCTGAGTACACCAAATCTCTGGATGGCACATTCACAAGAATGCTACGCCGGGTTCATTGTGTCAAGAACAATGCACACATCTCCAACCAGACACTATATAACATTGCAGGTGTCTCATTGGTTCCCCCAAGCTTGACACTAGAACAAAATCGCCTCCGCTTTGCAGGACATTGCTTTTGCCGTGAGGACCAGCCAGTGCATAATCTTGTACTTTGGCAGCCTCATGAGTGAATAAGCTTGGTGGACAGCCCATGACTTTCTTGAGAAGCATCTTAAAGGACACTGGCCTTAAAGTTGCGGATGATCTAGCAAATGTCATGGGTGATAGGGAGTTGTGGCGGTGCAATTTTGTTGACAAGCCGGCACAGCATTCTTAAAAATGCAGCTGCAATGCAGCTTACCGATCCTAGTAGTAGTAGTTTTTTATATGATAGATCAAAGATGTGGCAACATATCTATCAGGCGAAATTTTGTTAAAATAATTCTACACCGCTAGGTGGCGCTGCAAATTTATGCAAATTTTTAGGTTTTTAATAAATAGTATTAAAATTTATTAACAAAAAATTTCGAAAAGTTGTCTGATACTTTCATGCAGGGTGGCTAACTAGACACCCACAGGAAGTTTCAGACTAATTACTTAAAAATTGTAGAAGTAGTAGGGTTTTGAAGTTGACAATTTCATGAAAAAAATATTTGGAGATAATCGACCTTTCATTATACATAGTAATAGTAATTTCAATAGGATTCCCTAAATGGAAATTTACATAACTTGAAAACTAAAAGAGCAATTAAATAGACCCTAAATTATAATAGACCATAAAAAAAATTTCGACATATTTTGGTCCAAAATGGTGTACCCCCCCTTAAATTTTTTTTTACAAAGTTTAAGTTGACTCGTTTTGAAACTGTTTCGAAAATTTCAACAAATTTGCTCCGATTTAAAGAGGGTTGGGAAAGAAGGTTAAACTCATGCATGCAATATGTAAAATAGACTGTAATGCCTGAACTGACCATAATTACATTGGGAAACTTAAACGAAAACATGTAAAACGCCACAACGAACATTATTTATGGAGAGTGTTAGAGTTTTTACTGACAGTGTTGGTGGTGGGCTTAAAATTTGAATGTAAATAATGGTAATTGGTAAATAAAATGTATCGATTTACAGTTTTAAGCGGTCTTATATAATGGCTATTATAAACGTTGTGGAATAACAGAACACTGTATCGACAATGGCCACTTATTCGACGAATATAACGTGTCAGTTCTAGACTCGCACATATAGATCCAACAGATTTAGCAACTCACGAAACTATTCAAATACGAACTAATTTATATACATATATTTTTATAATAATTTATTTTACCAGGAATAAAACGACATTAAAAATTATACTTTCTTTGATGAGTGACACTTATATACTAATATGAACTTACATTACTATTTTTCCACATTCACTGTTTAACTGTATATTCGTAACTTTTGAAAAAGACACTTACTCTGCTATAAACAGTACAATAATTCCACACTTATTGTAACATGAGAAAACCTACCAAATCCAATGATACATTTCTCTGTTTGTGGGAAAGTATGTTTGTTTGTGGTGGTGGGAATATTCTGTATCACTACCGGTATAAATACTATAGAGTAAAGTTGTCTTTGCCTGACCCCGTAAGAGATCAGAAATATTGCCATACAGTTGTAAATAGATAATGTGGCTGTAAATAAAATAGTCTTATTCCAAACAGTATGAGTCAAAAATCAGCTCCCTACTGCACGATAATTTAACTCGCAGAAATAAGCTGTTTCCTTATTAAAAATTGTATTAGTTCAACTCAGAGCAGAGGACCCCATGTAACCGGAATTTTCAATTTTACATTTAAATTTTTACGTAAGCGTTTTATAAAAGTGTCTTTTGCGAAATTGTTGCCTTCGTTTCGTTGCCATTTTTCCCATCAATAGTGATTTATTTTTTATATATTTGAAAGCTTGCATTGTGAGGATTCCAAATATGTATTAATGTCTAAATTTCGTTGATAAACAGATGAGATATGGGCGTTCTAAGATTGCAAGAAGTATCTTTCATTATAATATACCAGTTATTTATGTATGTGTAGCTATGCATACATAAATATAATAATATATAATAAATAGGATAAATAAATGGATTTTTATCATAAAAATGATAAAAACAATATCACGTTCTAGAATGTTATGTTTATATTAATTATAATAAATGACTTCCAGCGAATGATAATTTATCACAATCTTTGAACGCCAGTATTATATCTCAGCTGTTTCTCAACGAAACTCAAAATATATTTATATTTGGAATCCTTACAACTCAAGCTTTCTAATAATATGTCGTTGTGGCCAATATGAGGAATGGCCGTAATGCAATGAGGGCGATATCGCAAACGTTAAACGTCTATAAATTCAAAAAAGAAAATTCTACGTAGCTTAAAATACTCTTATCTTATACTTCTTATCTAAAATGACACTTTATTACGGGCAAGGTGTAATATACTATTATAATAAGCCTTTGTTGTATGCCTAAGTAATGGGACTGTGTGGCAGACTTAAAAATGAAAAATGAAAGTTTTTATTATACATTACCGGTTGTATTCTCTGTACAGTTACTTTACTGTATTGCAGTACCGGTACGCCTATTAGCACCATTATAGTTTGGTTATTTAAGTAGAACTACCAGTTGGTTAACCCTATTAGTACCGGGCTGTAAAATGCTGTACAAATACCGGGGGGGGGGGGGGTCATATTGACCCCTCCCTCTAAAATCTACAAATATTAACGAAAACGTCTGATTTTTTGTTTGTACGTAGGTATCACTAGTCTGGATCCGACTGAAAAAAAAAATTTTCAAAAAAATGTACTGGAGTGGTAATATTGCAGCACCAAAATTACAAGTAGTGCACAATTTTCACAAAATTTGAAAGTTACATTTTTCGGCTAATTGTTTTTCAATACAGGTTTTCTGGGGCGCAAAATACATTGGAAAATATTTAAAAATGATATGATTACCATAAATGGCTGTTTAGTGCTCTATGCGTAGGAAAAAAATGAAAAAAACAAGTAACCAGCACTTTTCAGTTAGAACACAAAATTTTTAATTCACTTATACGATGCTATAAATTCACATTTTTAGGTTTTCTAGGGCGCTGATTCTAATGGAATACATTTCAAATATGCCAGATCATTGCTACTTGTATTTTTCGGCGTAATTTAGCAAATTTTGGTGCTAGCACCAAATTTCGTACCCATCACCAAAAAGTACAAGTTTGCGATGTCCAGTGCTGTTTTTATTGTTTCCATCGGATTCAGGACCCTCATAAACCCGTATAACGTAAGAAACAAGATGATACTATCTACTGATCAATTTACTAATTTTCCAAAATTTGGTGCAAAACAACAATTTTCACCCACCGGCGAAAAATACAAGTTTGAAAACTCTTATGAAATTTTCACTGATTCCATTGAATTCAGAACCCTAACAAACCCGTATAACGCAAGAAACAAGATGACACAATCAATTGATATATTTGATGGTTTTCAAAATTTGGTGCTAGCACCACATTTTGCACCCACTTCCGAAAAATACAAGTTTGAGATGTCTAGTTCGATAATTATATATTCCATTGAATTCAGAACAGCCATAAACCTCTAAAATGCAAGAAATAAATTGTCACAAGCAATTTTATCTATTGAATGGATTTTCAAAATTTCGTGCTAGCACCAAAATTTGCACACAGCACCGAAAAATACAAGTTTGATGCGCTTGGTGCAACTCGTATATTTTCATCGAAACCAGAACCCCAAAAAACCCCAATTGCGTAAAAAACAAGTTTCAAACAATCAATTTACAAAATTGACATATTTCAAAATTTGGTGCTGGCACCAAAATTTGGCACCCGCCGAAAAAAACAAGTTTGTAATTTCTAAATCAATTTATATGAATTCCATCCAATTGCTAACACCAAAAAACCGGTGTAAATCAAAAATAGAGATGTTACAATTAATATTTAATGAAATGTAATTTTCAAAAAACGTCTCAAAAAAAGTGCCAAAAGTAGGGTTAAAAAATGGTGCTATAACTCGAAAACTACCCAATATTTTTGAAAACGGTTTTCACTACTAGGAAGACAATAGATTTTTAGGAAAAGTCATAAAATTTCAGAATGCGTTTGTTTCAGAATTATAATAAAAAAACCACGGGAGGGGTCATATTGACCCCCCCCCCCCCCGGGTTTAATAGGGTTAAGGGGGGGGGGGGGGGGGGGGGGTACACCGTTTTGGTCCAAAATATGTCAAAAAATTTTTTATGGTCTATTATAATGCACCATTGAATGGTGTTTTCAAATCTGAAAACCGCTATTTAATAGCTCTTTTAGTTTTCAAGTTATGTAAATTTCCATTTAGTGATTCCTATTGAAATTACTATTACTATGTAAAATGAAAGGTCAATTATCTCCAAATATTTTTTTCATGAAATTGTCAACTTCAAAACCCTACTACTTCTACAATTTTTGAGTAATTAGTCTGAAACTTCCTGTGGGTGTCTAGATAGTCACCCTGCATAAAAGTATCAGGCAACTTTTCGAAATTTTTGTTAATAAAATTTAAAACTATTTATAAAAAACCTAAAAATTAGCATAAATTTGCAGCGCCACCTAGCGGTGCAGAATTATTTTCATAAATTTCGCCTGATAGTTATGTTGCCCCATCTTTGATCTATCATATAAAAAAACTTTCATGTAATTTGGTTCAAAACTGTAAAAGCCTTAGGGTTTTAAGCGCAACCAAGTTTTTTTTATTGTTAATTTTTATTGTTTTTATTGTTATTATTAAGTAATATTAAATAGCGGAAAATTTTTTTTTTCTAACCTGTCATGTAGAATAGCATCTTAGGCACTTATATGCCAAATTTTAGCCAAAACCAAACAATTTTGAAACGCTGAGAGTGATAAATCGAAGAGTTGTCCGAAAATGGTGTACCCCCCCCCCCCCCCCCCCCCCCTTAAAGCTTCTCGCAACTTTCTCGGCCCTCTCTCTGTTCTCTTTCTCTCTAACCAGTTCTTTCTCCTTCTCCAGCAATGCACTCCCTTCCTCTAGCTGTCTCTCTAATTCTCTCTGGTCTAGCGCCGTCAGATCGAGTTGGCACGCCAGATCTATTTCTCGCACCCGTCTTTCTTTTGCGGA
This sequence comes from Nemertoderma westbladi, assembly GCA_032718475.1. NCBI lineage: Eukaryota > Metazoa > Xenacoelomorpha > Nemertodermatida > Nemertodermatidae > Nemertoderma > Nemertoderma westbladi. The sequence continues at coordinate 12,886 of JAUCBJ010005411.1, forward strand.
GGATGTAGCAGACTTATCGGTTACGATGGACTCCCTCCGCCTTCCCGTCCTACTAACTTTCCCCCGCCTCCCAGAATTTTCTCCGACCGACGAGACCGAATCCTTGGTGTTAACCTCGGATTTGCCCTCCTGCGGTCCTCTCCAACCCACTAATTTGACCCCCCGGGCATCGACTAAGTATGGCCCTATGTACACTACACTAGGCTCCATACTCCTACATTCCCATAGTTCAAACAGTTCGCTGGGAACCCCTCTCGCTCTCACATCGGATAGTTCTCCCTGCCCAAAGCGCACTAAGTAATCAAAATGTTTGTTCGACTCACCTAGCCGCTTCTCTAACTTCACCTGGTCTATCTTGGCCCCTGCTTTGGCTACTCTCAGAATCTTTCGGGACACGTTGTAGGCACGTCGGAGCCGGTCGCTAACCCCGACGTCCTCGTCGCCGACATCCCCTCTATCCCTCCGTGTCTGGCGTCGTACCGGCGGCCCCACCGTCGCCGTTCCAGTGGGCCGTCCGTCGCCCTCAGCCTGTGGCTGGCCAGCGACATCGGCACGTCGACTGCCGTTGTGTATCGACTCGTCCCTCTCTTCTCCCGACTCATCCTCTCGTTGTAGACGGCCCCCATCTGTTTGGATTCCCGGATCGTCGATGGTCGACGGATCCGGGGTCGTGGGTCGGTACCGTCGCGTCGCAGCCTCACGGATCGTTAGGTTGCCATCTGGGGTCCACGGCGATGTCGTCTCTCCTTCTCGACTCATCCTTGGCAGTCGCAGTCTCGATAGTAGGCCCTGGGTAACTTTGTAACTGTGACGGGATAGCAGGATCGCGACCAGTTTTTGGGTTTATATATGCGTCCCCACTGTGTCCCCACAGTTCTTTCGTTGTTCCGATTAATGTGATAGATATAAAATATATTGTATACAATGGACGAATAGATAGCACAATTGAAGTACAGAATGATTCCAGTTACTGTGATGATGACAGCGGTGACGGTTACAAAGTGTAACTGCAGTGCCCTAGCTGACTGAACTACTAAGTAAACTGAACTGAATGAAATGACACCAAACTGCTATCACTCTCTCCCTCCTGGAGGTGTAACCTCTGACCCCCGCTGTGTGTCCCTTTGGGGTTTTTCGCCCCGCTTATTGGGGTGATACAAGGTTGATTGGTAATCAAACTTGTACTCCCAATATTGCTTAAAGCCAACTTTGTGGGGTGATTAGTGAAATTGAATTCGCTAACACTCCCCCCCATGCTATCTTCCCGGTGAGAAGATAGCATCCACCTATAGTGCGCTACAATTCCGCTGGATCCCGATCTACCATTGGGTGTGGGGTGGAGCTATTTTTTCGGAGCCGGCTTTCCAGGCCGCTCCCTATGGGTATGATATCGCTACCCCGTCTTGGTACAACTCTACCTATCTTGTACCAAGACATCTGGCGTCCCGTGCCGGGCCAATCGTGCGCTTCTCTCACATGACTTTTGTTTCCCCAACACTTTCAACACTCCAAATCCGCTCTATCCCTTACTCCAACTTCTCAACCACTCCAACTCTTACTCCTCCCCCCCCCCACACTCGAATTGCACTCCTCTCACTGTCCCTCATCCTGTCAAAAAATTTCCTCTCCATTCTCCCCCCAATTCCCATTCTCGCTTTCGTCCCTTGGAGACACTAGCGATATGGGAATAGGTATAGTAGCCTACCTGAGGGTTGAAATTCCGGATGGAATTAAAGTTGCCTTGGTTACCTCTAAGGCTTTGATAAACAACAAGCTACGAGTTCCTCGACCCGAGTTAAAGGCGGCTCTATACGCTACAGCCATCGGCCGGAATGTAACAGAACAGATCAACTATCCACTGGAGAAAACTGTCTATTGGACTGATGCTTTACTCGTTTTGGAGTATTTAACCAATGAAGTCTGTACCAACAGAGTAGCCATTATACTTAGTCGCACTAATGTAGATCAATGGAGACATTGCCCTGGGACAATTAATCCAGCCGACATCGCCTCCAGAGGAGCAACTCCACAAGAACTGATAGATACTCCAGACTGGTTAGGTGGACCCGACTTCCTAAGTAAAGAAGAGGATGAATGGCCTCCTCATCTCACCACGGCTGAGATTAGACAAGCCAAGGGAGCGGAGAAAGTCATACCCAAAACCCGGACGAGTAAATCAAAGTTATTTAAACCCGTGATAGATCTGTCTGTGCTACACATTTCCGGGGACGATGCTGTGGATCTAAACTCCCCCGCCACAAATAAATCTGTTGTGGAAATTAGAGGAAACTGGACATGGACAGAGACTGGAAATCTGGAACACCAGACGTCTTGCAGGGACTGTCACCTCTCCTGCAGAGAGTGATAAATCACTATAGCTCCTGGAATCGGCTTTGTAAGGCCGTCGTGTATTTGAAGCGATGCTTCCATCATCACTACTCCAGGACAAAGATTGCTAGTGATACTGCTCCACTGACATCCGCGCAGGTCCATGCTATTAAAGATCTTCCCAAATATAAAGTATCAGATAGGTTTCTGACGGAAAAGATCAGTTATAAAGAGCATGAAGAAACCAATAAGCAGATACTGAGACTCCTGCAATGCTATGAAGATTCCGATAAATATTTCCCGTTGTTAAGAAATCCACAGACGCGCTTAAGGGATCGTTTCTCTAGCACAATGATAGATGGGTTAATATGTGTTGGAGGGAGATTAATCAATGCTCGATTATCCTTTGACACTAAGTTTCCCATACTCATTAGAAATCTTGAAATACAAATCAAGATGATTGTAGATGTTCACAGTAGGCTTTGCCATGCTGGTAGAGAACGAGTTCTTAGCAAAATTCGAACTCGCTATTATTTCCATAAACCCCGAAGAGCTCTGAACCAAGTTCTTAGGAACTGTATACCCTGTAGGAAAGCATTCAGTAGGCCTTTAACACAGCGAGAGGCAGAATTACCTAGGGAATGAGTAAGCTTCTATGAACCACCCTTTACTAATACTGGTGTGGATTTATTTGGCCCTATTGAAGTATATCGTGCTAGGACTATAGTCAAACGATGGTGTGTCATCTTTGTATGTATGACTTGTAGAGCGATCCATCTAGATATGGTGAATGATCTATCTACCAACAGCTTCATACTGAGTTTACGCCGACAGATTGCTCGCTTTGGAACTAGCATCACGATGAGATCTGATAAGGGAACGAACTTCATTGGTGCCAATAATGAGATCAAGGCTTATGTTAAAGATTGGAACCAAAGACAGGTGGACGATCAGCTAAGGGTAACAGCATCTAGCTAGACCTTCAACGCCGCCGAAGCCCCTTGGTGGGGAGGAAGTTGGGAGAGATTAATAAGGAGCGTGAAGACCGCATTTCACTTTAGAGTGCCGTGCCGCGCGTATCTCACCAACGAACTTTTGCGGACGTTAATGGAAGAAATTGCCGCCTATCTTAACGAGAGACCGCTTATGCCAGTCTCATCGAGTCCCGACTCCCTAGAAGCACTAACCTCCGCGCATTTCCTTCTGAAGAAGCCTGTAGCCATGCTCCAGCAATCGGAAATCATGGACGGAGACGAATACTGCCAACAAACTTGGCAACTTATACAGTTATTATCCCATCGTTTCGCTGACCATTTCGAAAAACATTATCTGCCTACGCTACAACTTCGAACCAAGTGGTTTGCGCAGCAAGAAAACGTCAGCGCCAGAGACATGGTCCTTATTGTGGAATCAGATTTTCCACGTAAGCGGTGGCAGACAGGTCGTATCATCGAGACTCATATATCCGATGATGGTTTAGTGCGATCCGTAGAACTCGTCGTCATGCGACGTAACTTTAATTTTATTTAGTAGAATGTTATTTTAGCGATTATTTAGTAGATTAGTGCAATATATACTCGTGTTTATTACTTAATTACTCAACATTTTATATTTAGTGCAACGGCAAGAAATAATTATTTTTTCTCTTTCCTTACTGTCCATATCATATTATAAATACGTGACTACAGTAAGATGAAATGTCCGTACTTATTAAAGTACAATAAAGCTCCTACTATACTCAAGTATTATTGGTAAGTAGAGTATTAGGAATGCAAAGTTCAGATCCTCGTGTCTTGGCTAAACCAAGCTCTGGGTAGACCTTGGAAACGACTTGCCTCTTCTCACTGACATTGCTCCTTGCAATATTGCTCTCATACCGTATATTAAATAATACAATAGCGTGATGTCCCTTTAACAGTAGCGTAAAACGCAAAATAAATCTGTTAAACCCTTTGACCATCTGCAATTCTAGTCGATTAAGATATCGCGGTACCCACCGATATACTTGAAAGACAAAATTTTAGAATCAGTGGTTAACGTCACCAGACAAGTTCTGGAATAATTCGGTGCCCATCTTAAATATTAATTATTTAATATTTACAAAAATCTATTAAACAAATGTTACAATAGAGTAACTTTAATAAATTAACTCTAGAAAATCTATCAATCAAAATCTGTTAAAATTCAGATCCTTTAAAATTCTAGTCGATATCGTAGCACTTACCAATACTCTTAAAAGGACAAATTTCCTAGCATTAAGGATCCTAGTACCCAGACATGCTCTGGAATAAAATTGTGTCTATTTTAATATTAAATAATAAAATTTACGGGAATAAATTTAAATTCATATCCTCTCATGAATTTGATAAATTGTCATTTTATACAATTTATAACATTCCCAAAATTCCATCAATTAATAGATCATGGGAGCGGAGATTCACCCTATTAAATATATTAGTGTGAGAGAATCTCTAATATATAATCAATAGCCGATAAAATTTATAAAATCATGTATAAAGGGGAATATTGACAATTAAAGAATTACTATTAAATAGCATCCCAGACCCTGAAGAAAAAAGCACAACAATCAGAAATATCCTACCAACTTCATGTTAAAGAAATAGCCAACTCAATAAAAGATCCAAAAAAATTCTGAGGATTAGTAAAACCACATAAACAAAAACAACAGCTATCTGACACCAATGCGGACAAACTACATAAAGACTACATTACAAATTTCAAATTAGATGTACAAGATGAACATTGCAATGATACCGTCACTCTCCCTGCTGATACACCTTACCCAACAGTTGTTACAGAATCACATATCAATCACAATATAACACTTCTAAATCGTGGTAAGGCAACTGACATACTCAACATGAAAGCAGAAAATCTTTACCATGGCTTATCTCACAATTTATGTACATTCATAGCTGACATGTTTAACTCCATCAACAAATCAGGAAACTGTCCCTTGATTCTATCCCAAAGCCTCGTAATCGCGGTTCCTAAACCAATGAAAGGTAACAAAATTTTTGAAAACATGCGCTTTAGAGGCATCACCATACTCAATGTCATTGCCAAATTATGGGAAACTACAATACTTAAGGAATTAGAATGCCTACAAACGAACGACCTACAACTTGGTTACAAAACTAAGGTAAACTCGGAGACAGCATACATAACAACAGCTAACCTTATTAAAATATTCAATCAACAGCATTCCCAGGTGCACACAGTTTGTTTAGACCTCACTTCAGCCTTTGATAAAGTATCATATAACCAGCTCTTTTCAAAGCTATATTCATCAGATGTAAACCTGTAAAAGCTTTTGTGGGATATAACTGGCCTTTTCCCTTCGTAATCCAGTTTTCCCCCCATTCGCTCAAATCCTCTAAACTGTTTGCTTCTAGTGGCACAATCCGCCCGCTGGTTGGCTGATTTGCTGTACTTGTATGGCCTCTTTGTTCCATTCGATCAACCAATCAGAACAATGGTCGACCAATCACAGCGATGTAGCCTGTGTTAACCAAGGGCTGCAAAACACCCTAATAGTTCGGCATTTAGACATTGGTGGAATCTGTAGAATCTGGAGTTTGCCAATGAGAGCTTTTCTTTCTGTGTTGAAAGCTGCATACAACAGCTCACATGATTCAGTACTGACGTTTTCCTAGCCTAGAACATCGGCTATGGAATATTTCTGAATTATTCCAACATTAGAACGTCTTTAATTATAAGATCACACAACTGTTATCAATCTGATCCAGTGCATACCTGCAGTGCATGTCAGTACTGCTTGCTGCAAACTCAAACTGCTTTTCACCGTGCTTCATAATGCGGTGGCATTATTTACTGCTATTTACTGTTTGTTATTAATTGTATCAGTTATTTGCATATTGTTATTTGGAGAATATCGATAAACGATCAGAAACCCCAATCTTCTTGATACACTAAGGTTAGAGAGACCGGTTACATATAGCAATTGCGACTTATGTTATCGTGGTTTGTAGTGAATTAAATGCTATTTAATAGGCCCTACAAATGTCGGTTGCTATTCTCCTTATATATGATTAAAATCAGTGAATATCGGCAGATCAGTGTGCAGCAGTGTGTCATAGTCTGTATGTGCTTGACCGGACCGAGTAACAAAGCATTTCCTAAAGAATGCGCTTGTGTGAATTATAATCCATTCCGTTGTGTTTAGTGTAAGCCATAGCTCTGTTTATATAGATAGAGCGCCACGTACTAAAGGAACTGCTAATATTTCCCGAAAGTGAATAATATTTGTCAGAGATTATATATTAGTGATCAATCGAATAATACAGTAGGTCTACACCGCAATCAAATTAAAGCATCCGAATCCAGTCTCCCGGGTATATCCAGCGGGTGAATGGTCGCGCATATACTGGCTTCGGCTAATGTTGGATTTATTTGTCTCAAATACTTGTCATAGGCTAAAGTCGATTTATAACCTAGAAGACATATAGATTTGGCGGGTTAAACTGCCAAAGGTCTCAAAAGCGCGAACAAAACCCAAGAATTGTTTCTGCAATAAAATCATACTACCTGAACTCTGTTGCATACATGCGTAATGGGACATATATATATCAGGAAGAAATATCACAAGAACAGGGCGTCCGCCAGGGAGGAGTGTGAAGTTCACTGCTATTTAACTTCTACATTGCTGAAATGGTTAATTCTCTAATTGAAAGCGGCCTGGGACTCCACCTCAATGGCTTATCATTCTGCATTATAACGTATGCTGATGACATTGTTCTCTTAGCTAATATAAAATCAGATTTAACAGATATGTTACAATTAGCCTCTGAATCTCTATCAAACTTGAACCTTTCAGTCAACATAAAAAAATCGAATTACTTAAACATTGATACTGATGGTACCACTATCATGGGAGACAAAGTATTTATAGGGGAACAACCGATTAAATCAGTACAATCTCGTAGTTATATGGGCTTACCCCTGCCATCAAACTCGAGAGCTTTGAAACACACAACATTGATACTGATGGTACCACTATCATGGGAGACAAAGTATTTATAGGGGAACAACCGATTAAATCAGTACAATCTTGTAGTTATATGGGCTTACCCCTGCCATCAAACTCGAGAGCTTTGAAACACACGATTTTGAACAAGTTATGGATGAATGTCGCTATGATGAACACTCAGGGTTTCGCTGTTGATAATATGAGCATCGATGTACTGACTACCATACGGCGATCCCTTAGTTTACCACCTAATCTGTATGGCTCATCATCACTAGAATCAAAAGACATAATCGAAATTGCCACCTCAACAAGAAAAGCCATGCGTAGCCTACAGTACTACGGGTATCAAAGATGTCAAATGTCATCCTGAATAATTTGTTCCAAATACCAGATGTATCTGACATCATACGTGGAAACCAATGTCGCACTATTGTTTATTGTTTATTGTTTAAGAACAATTCCCACACAAAGCATGCATCACAGTGGTAATATACTGAAAAATATAATAATGTATGTATATTATGTAAATACCGGTAGTGTAATTATTGTACTAAATATATTAATGCATACTCTGTGTAGATGGTGACTGGACGAGCAAGCCCATTTAGTCCACTCACCATTTACACTCAATAACAAAACATACAATTACTTAAAGGGTCTACCGTACTAACTTATTCTACACCATACCAAGAAGATGAAACATTGTGCGAAAAATATTATTTACGTTATTTTGGTACGGTTTATAATATCGTACAGTATTGAGTAAACGGATATGTTCAAATATATTATATTGCATGCAAACACTACTGTAAAAATCCTAAATACTACTGAAATTAGTTGCCGTATTATTGCAAAACATACAAATACTCAAATAGTTAAAGGGTCTAAAGTACTATTTATTAAACACCAAAACAAGCAGCTGATACATATTATGTGAAAAATATTACTTACAGTATGGTTTATAATGTTGTACAGTATTGAGTATCCGGATATGTTCCAATATAGTCTATTGCATGCAAGGACTACTGTGAACATACTAAATACTACTAATATTAATTGAACAGTTCGAAATTACAACATCATTAGAAAATAAAGAAAGTAAGACTAATAAATTAATTAATAGTACAGTCTTATTGGCCATTTAGAAGCAAACCTTCCAAAGCACGCTTAAACACGGTAAGACTTTGAGATTGGCGCACTCTGTGCGGCAATTCTTACATGGGTACTTCAGAGTATTGTGTATGATATCAGCCATTTTAAAAAGTTTTAATTATTCATAACAATATAAAGATCTGGAACTTCATACATTTCCTATTACAGCATGACATTGGATAACTATATATAATACATTCAATTGCGGCAGTAAAAAATTAATGTATCTGTTCTATTATCTACTTGGAGTGAACATTACTGGCCAGGTTAATGTTAAATTATACTCAACCTATAACATATCTTCATGGGAATCCAATATACCGAGTCTTACATCTCTTGCAGTTCATAAATACGCCACAAAGTCTTGTCTTAGTAAACTTAAAAGCACCTGCATCACCCTAACACCCCGAGAGAGTTATACTTATACTTATTCAGGACTATTCTAGATATTTGAACATTGTTTGTCTTGTCTTACCTTCTTATACCATACGCCACTTGTGATTCAGTTTTCAATGATTCTTATCTTTATGTGCAAGTGAAATCTTTAGTTTGTCGTCCGACCCTTTAACTAATTAAAGCCGCCGGGGCCTTATACCGGATTGAAATAATAATAATAATAATTGAACATTGTATTAAAACAATTAGCCGAAAATTGCAACTTTCAAATTTTATGAAAATTGTTCACTACTTGTAATTTTGGTGCTGCAAAATAACCACCCCAGTTATTTTTTCAAAATTTTATTTTTCGATCGGATTCACACTAGTGAATTCTAAGTACAAAAAGTGATAGGGTGTTGTAGCAGCGCAATTTTGTCGACAGGCCGGAACAGCATTCTTAAAAATGCAGCTGCAATGCAGCATAACGATTCTGGTCCTGGATTTGATATATATATATATATATTAATAAATAATATAAAATACATTCGTAAATTTATAAAAAGTTTACAGAATTTTTATAAATATTACTTAAATAAATATCCTTCTCATCGACTCCCATCACGCCTTCTTCCTCGCTTTGCGTGCTCCCTCACTATCCTGCGTCTAACATATTTCCTCTGAACAGCTCCGTGTCTCGACTTCCTGGGGCTGCTGGAGGAATTCGATTCCATCCAATGGTGCACCTTGCATGAGATCCCCAACACCCATCTGGACGACTCCACATGGGTACAATCCTGTTTGCCTGCGCGTTGTGGCGGTCTTGGGCTCTTGTCTCTCCTACTCCCTCTTTGAGTCTCCAGTGGACGCCCCCTCACCCCTGCTACAACCATGCCCTCACTGCATGGTCGACAATCCTCAAATCATCTGCTACACCACTGTCCACCATGCCACCACCACCACTCGCGATGACTCCACCACCGCCACCTCCCGAGACACCACTGCCACCGACAGCGACGCTACCACATCCACCAGCGATGCCACC